>QTSX02001715.1:0-80688 GCA_014839935.2 Entomophthora muscae | reverse complement strand
TTGAAATGTCATTCATGACAAGAAGCCAAGCACACAGAAAAATGCGCAAACATGGAATATGCTGCACGCAACAACAATTGCCCCTCAAACGACAATGGCAGAGAAAGCTCCAATGGCAATAAACGCCAGAACACCAATCATAGCAACGGCAACTCCAATTGCAACAATGGCAATCACAGCCAAAGCGCAAACCGCTCCCGTCCCAAGAAAGAGGATACCGCCAAAGTTAATAATGCTGAAATAGCAACCCGCTATGAATCTGACCCCCACATTCTCTGACCTTGAAGGTCTTGAAACAGAGGAACAGGGAAAAGAGGAGGGGGAACAGGCTTAAGTGCCCCTCTCTCCCCCCAACACAAAAAGAAGAAGTACCAAGGCACAAACTTTGCTGCTCGCATTCCCCGTGTCCTGCAATCCTCCATTTTTATGAACTTAAAATTAAAGATTGCTCAAAACTTCTTGTCTACCCATGCACTTAAAAATCACATAAACATAAAATTTTATTTGACTCTGGTGCACAACACACTATGGTTAGCAAACCATTTATAACCAAGTACCAAATACCAGTTGTCAAATCCAACTTCAATTAAGCCAGAATGGCAGATAAATCAAAGGTTCTACTCAAAGGCAAAACAACTCCCTTCATAATCAACCTCCAAGGCATACAAACGTCCATCAAAAGAATTGTCATAAACAACATAAACTATGACATTGTAGCAGGCATGGACTGGGTCACCCAAGTGAACTCCAGCGTATGTTGGGGAAAAAACCATGACCATCAAACACAACAGAGTCAATTTTAACATCCTCAAAGAACCCAACAACCTCAATTTAAAAGACACAGTATTTGTCCAGGTCATAGACCAAGATGACTCAGAACATCTAACCAAAGATAGTAACCTCCATATAATGAGGTACACTGAATTTAATAACATGCAAACAACCAAGATCCAATGCCCAGAACTTGTGGCACTCCTAAGCAAATACACCCATGTATTCAAGGAAGAATTCACAGAGTTACCCCCCAAACAGGAGGTCAAACATGGCATCAACCTATGTAAAGCCATGCCTAAACCTGCACCCCTCTATAAACTCTCTCCCATGGAGACCCAAACTCTCAAAACACACATTGAGGACAATCTAGCAAAAGGATTCATTTGCCTGTCTGAATCCCCATGGGGCAGCAGTGTTCTTTGTAAAAAAAGAAGGCACTCTGTGTCTAGTAACTGACTACAGAGCACTAAATTCAAGCACAGTAAAGAATAAATCCCCTCTTTCACTTATAGAGGATCTGTTTGCAAAACTCTCAGGAGCCAAATTTTTCTCCAAAATTGACCTCACCTCAGGTTACAACCAAGTTGAAGTAAAGGAAAAGGACATACTAAAAACTGTGTTCTGTACACAATTTAGATCCTTTGAGTTTAGGGTAATGAACTTTGGGATGACCAACACTCCAGTGACGCTTGTCACCATGATGAACCAAGCACTAAACAGTCTTGCAAATACATTATGCTACCTCAATGATATCATCATATTCTTAAAAACAAAAGAGGAACACCTCATGCATGTCTGCAAGACACTTGATTGACTTGCAAAGCACAAACTTTATGCAAAACTAAGTAAGTGCTAATTTATGGAAAAGGAACTCTTGTTCTTGGGCCACATTGTCTCTGACAGTGGCATCAAAGCAGACCCAGATAAAATAAAAGCCATAAATAACATGCCACGCCCCACCTCCGTGAAACAAGTTAGATGCTTCCTCAGTATGGTAGCTTACCTAAGGAAATACATCAAAGAATGCGGAAAGCTAACTCACCAATCAATGACTTAACCAAGGGTAATGGCAAAAAGAAATTAATCTGGACTCCAGAATGTGACAAGAATTTCCAATTATTAAAACAATCTTTGATTGAAGCACCAATTTTGCAATACCCTAATAATAATGGGTGCTACCAGCTTGAGTCAGATGCCAGTGACACCGCCATTGGCACAGTCCTTCACATCCACCAGCCAGGGCAGCAAGACTTCCTGCCAGTATGTTAAAAAAGCAGAAAACTAACAAAAACTGAGCAGAGATACCCAATACATAATAATGTATTGCTAGAAATATATCACACATGCAAGAAATGGAGATGTTACTTAGAAGGACATTTAAACCTCTGAGTACTAACTGACCATAAATCCTTAATATATTTCAAAACTCAGAACACACTTGCACGGTAACAAGCCAAATGGATGTCCCTGCTGGAACAGCTTAATTTGGACATCCAATACAAAAAGGGGGCAGAGCTGGTCACAGCTGATGCTATCTCTAGACTATGTCAGCCTAGAGAGGATCACCCTGACCACCTGGACCCTGACTGACCAAACCTGTACAACACTGAGTATAAAAATCAAAGGATAAGACCCCTCAATACACCAACTGACCCACAATACATTAGTAAGAAACAAAAAGTATTTCCATGTATCAAATGACACGGTATACTGAATTATTAATGACAAACATGTCCTGTACATTCCACTTGCACAAAGAGTTGACACCATATTAAGACATCACCGCCTACTAGGACATACAAAGGCTAACAACCTATATCTCACATTAAAAGAGATAGTATTATGGCCCAACCTCAAACAGTATATAGTTGATATTATGAAAAAGTGCACATTATGCAAGAAATACACCAGCACAAAGGCTCCTCAGCTAACAGTCAACTCAGTACCGGACCCTGAACCATTCAAGGTTTGGGGGCTAGACGTAGTGGGCCCTTTCCCAGAAACTAAGACAAACCAACATTTTTTAATTGTAGCTATCGGCTTTGCCACACACTGGCCCATCTGCTGGGCGACAAAGGACCACAAAACAGAAACCATCAACTGATTCATTAACAAAGTGATTGTAGCCAACTACGGCACTCCAGACTACATCATAACTGATGAAGCAACTGAGTTATCAGGTCACGTAGTAAATGACAATCTAAAATCAAAAAACATTAAGCATTCCACAACCTTGCCCTACAGGCCACAGGCCAACGGCAGAGTTGAACACCTAAATGGCAGCCTTATCAGGACCCTAGAGAAAATAATGGATGGCAAAGCCAAAGACACATGGTGTCAGGGATCCAACCTGAGGGGGGTTCCTGAGAACTTGTGGGCGGACGGCCTGCGGGCCCAGCAGGGAGGGCCCACCACAAGATCGGGGCTAACTTTACAATATAAGATAACAATTTTCCAAGGACTGCCCAAGGTCCGCTTACAGGCACCATAGAATCAATCAATCTGTTAAGGGTGATATAAATCACCCCAAATATATGAGTGGAAGTGGATTCATTAGTGGCCACAGATTCTTGCGGGCGGTTGGGCCGCAGGGTGAGGGGCAGTGTCATTGGAACCAAATACGCGGGCAGGAAATTATACTTGTCTCAGAATAGCAGAGGGGGCCAGGTGATTTTGATGCCTTCTCTGTAAAGGAATTTGGTCTCTCTAGTTCTAGCTTTGGGGTTGTGGATGAGGATCTCCTCCAGAGTAAACTCTGAATACGCCGGGTTGGGTGGGTACTCAGTGAAATGTACTGGGCCAAAGGGAGCTCCTGGTGGACAGTAAAGTTTGGGCGGCTGGTCTGCAGTTTCTTGGGGTAGGTGAGCCCGGGGTGCAGAGCCGCAAGGAGTAGACTGTAAATGAAGTAAAACTAATAACAAGTATGGTATGATCTGGTTGAACCAAAGGTTCATGTCACTTTATTGCAAGGATGGCAATGGGCATCTTCCTGGCGGCCCAGGGTATAATTATGCCCATCTGTCATGGAAAAACTTTCACAAATTCTGTCAGCCCGGGGTTTCCCGCTTACCAGTTCTTCCCAGTCTTTGGTGGAATCAATTGTGGGGGTTATTTCATTGGCTAGTTTGAACTGAGAATGCTCAAATTCCTTAGTCAGGTTGTGGGATTGGTCGCCTCCGGGTGGCCCGCGTTCTATGGGAAAATTATCTGTTTCCCCTCTCGTGTGGGCCCAAGTTATTTTGGAATCTGTGGCTGACCCTGCCTGTTGATTGGCTTTTTTTATCAGGAACCTTTATTGTGGAGATTATTGGCGTAGGTACATTTGGTTCATCAAGCTTAAAAGGATTTTCTGAAGTCAAATCCTGTTCTGATTTGAGCCCAAAAAACTGCGGGCTGGCGGCCCGCAAGATGCCGGGGTTTGAGTTTTGTAGTAGAGGCTTTTTGATAAGTATAGTTGATAGGAGTTTGTCACTTGTGACACATGGCTACTATATGTGAAACATGCATTACTAGTATCCCAAGCCCACACCAACCAAGGAACAGGATATTCACTGTTTGAGCTAACCTACGGGTACAAACCAGAAATATCTACCCGCAACAAGCAGCCATACATAAAGATCCCCCGGGGAAACCCCCCACAGTAGAACAAGCACCAAATCTATAACACATCCACTTCAAAGCTAAAATAGCAGAAATAAAGAGGCTCAAAACACAAAAGGTAACCTCCACAGAGGAACCACTTCCCATCAACTCCCCTGTCTGGGTTCTAGCTGGCAACAGAAAGAAACTAGACTCAGTACACAGATGACCAGGAAGAATCATTGAGTACAGACCAGACAGAAGCACCTATCTAGTGAAATTCCAAGGTACCAAAACCCCAATTGTCAAGAAATACCACAGAACCTGTCTTTGCCTCAGTAAAGGAGAACACTCAACCAGACTGGTTCCAACTGGTAAACAGCTCCAGGAGCATTAGATGGCAGCCGTGAAAACAAAGCCCCCTCCTGATGCACCAGAGTAACCCCTTAAGGGGGTGTTGAGGGTCTGGATGTACAAGCATTCTGGCTACCACCAATCTACTTAATATCCAGCCATTGCCCAATTTGGTGCCAATCCAATATACCGCTTGACATACCAAGAATGATAACCAAGCAATATCACATGGCTGTCCATGTAAGGTCTCATAGTTTGGGGAAGGTGGTTATAGACTAAAGCTTTAATACCGTTGATATTTATGTTGGTCAAATATAAAAAGATAGGTAAAGTTTGTAGTAACAACTGGACTAGGGCTCCTAGAAGCTTATAAGATGTAAAATAAAGACTGAGGCGGTCGATTAATCCTAAGAAAATAAAATAGAACCCAGTCTTAATTACTGAGAATTTGGTCAAAAAGTCAATTTCTAAGTCAGGGAATTGCTCACCACTAGTTAGAGGGTTAAAACTATCAATAATCAGATTGTTTGTATTATTATAGAAACTACCTAACTAGTGAAATAGAAAGTCAAAAGGAATCATAAGATCAAAGAAGGAAAAGAAATAAGTTAAATAAATTGAAAAGAAAACACAAGCCACAAAACCTAACAAGTACCTTTTTGAGGTGCAAGTCAAACAATCTCAACTTATTGTTGAGACTGGAAACCAAGCCTTTTTATTGTGCATTGTTTAGTGAGGTGCAAAGGATTGGTGTAAAGAGTTTTAACCGAAATGGTTAGAAGACATGCATGAGAAATAAAGATAAATTATCAGGTGTGCCAGTCTAGCTTAAATAAGCTAACCATAGTTGAAAAGGGTGACCGGTAGGAGAGAACAGTTACGGCAACGTCCTTGTGAGGAGAGGAGGCAAAAATTTCAGGAAAAACGGGTCCAAGGTTCAGAAAGCAAAATTTAAGAGGTAAGAACAAAAGTGCTCTTTGGAACTAACTCTTTAAGATCCAATCAAGAGGTTCAGAGTTCGAAAACGGGTGAAAAAGGTAAGGGAGTTTGAAACTGATGTTAATCAGTCTTTAAATCATAACCAGGCTTTAAAAAAGCCTAATTTCGATCTAAAAGGTGAAAATTGAAGGGGAAAAAGAGGAGATTGTGCAGGAATAATAATGATCAATACTGCAAGAAATAAATGCCAATAGGAGTCAAATAAAATGAGCAGAATAGCAGCGAAATAGAAAAGGTGAATCCTGACAGTCCAAGTATCCAGTGGCTCAAATCCATCCTGCACATGACCAACCCTAGGTTTGATCCAACTAAATCCCCGCCATAGTCAATTCTATATAAGTCTAAAGTATTATCCAATAAAATATACTTCTCTTCTTTCTTAATTCCATATTTGAAGCTTCCTCAAAAGGCGCTCCTTATCAGTAGTAAAGGATTGGGGTCCCGGCAGGTTGACAACAACTTTATCTTTTGATTGTGGGCAGTCAGATTTCCAGTATTTTTAACCTGTTGTCAGGAACCCATCCGCTTGGAAACATATCACCCAAAAGGTGTATGGCTGCATATGGGTTCAACCTGGTGATTAGAGAACTAATTGGAAGGGAGACCATCCCCATATGGAACAGTTCTCCAATAAGGCAATATTGACCTAAAAGGGGATTAAATCTTCCCAACAGGAATTAAGCTCTAAGATAACTTAGGAGTAAAACAGAAGCCATGGGATGAAACAAGAAAGAACTGGGCAGACTGATCCCCATGACCTGTGGCTCCTCTGTGATTGGGAGATTTGGTGACAGTGGGGTGGTGGTGTACCATACGCCTGGTACCACTTGGCACCACGACTTGTCCAAGTAATTGGGAGGGGGAAAACAGAATCTGCTCTGGTTTCAAAAGATAGGCTTGCAATAAGAGACTGTACAAGGGGCAACCAAACCAACCATTTATACCCAAATGGTCCCCATTGGGATGACTTGGGTAGCATCATGGTGTTTGATTTCAGGATTTGATAGCAAGCAAAAGGAAAATCAACTAGGTTGGCAAATTGACTTTTATTAACTGAACAGGTAATGATGCTGAAAGCTGGAGCCTTATATAGGCTGTCATTGGTGTCCAATTTGAAAATAATCAGGGGAATTTGAGGGTAAGTTGGGAAAGAACTTGGCAGGGGGAGCTTTGATTTAGATCTTAAAAGATTTAACTTATCTAACCCCAGCTGAGGCTTCTCCAAACAGCTGGGTGTTACTTACCCCAGCTTTTGGAGAACCAACAGTTAGAAGGAGGCATCTAGAAGCAGATGCAAGAGCAGAAGCAGTTGATATTGGTTTTACTTGATTTAAATCAAGTACAGAGCTTTCTAATAACTTAATGTTATTATTTTTTGAATCGAAATTGAATTAAAAAATCCCAGGACCTGTCAAAACTTCTGATTAGCTACAGGCAGTCATTTTGCGCTTCAAGAAAGGTAAATTTGACTTTGAAATACTAATATTATCTAGGTGATCCATAGGCAACCAAGAGGACATGGGTTTGATCCCCTTGTTGACACAGGAGACCTCCGGACTTGATTCCAGAACAGAAAAAGTAAAATTAGAACAGTTATTACATACTAATAATTCCTTCTTAGGAGTTGAGGAAAAGACCAACTTAGGAAGAGGGATTTCAAACCCAGGATTAACAAAGACTTTGTTGTTGTCAGGAATTAAGGCAAAGGCATTCCTGACACCTGTGGTCTGTGAAGTGTTTTGTTCAGGGTTTGACCCTGGTTCCGTACTTTAGGGCTCAGGTACATACAGATTGTCATTCCTGACACCTACCCATATTTACAAGTTGTGCATTAAACCCATGAGTACACCACCTAACATATTCTACCCTAGTAAGGGAAAGAGGATACATATTGCCAAAGCTGTCAAAGGTTTGCTACTAGTAAAACTTCAAGGGAAGAGTGGGAAAGGTTGGCAGGACACCTTGAGATGACAGATAGATGAAGAGAATTCATTGGGGTTGAGTCCACTAAACTCTTGAAAGACTGGTATCAGCCCACAGAGGGTCTGGCCCCAGCTGAGGTTCAGGTACATAAAGGGGATACTTGACTAGTAATAGGGAAAGGCTTGAAAGAGTTTGCCGTGATGCAAGCCAAGTACAAACTTCAAATTAGTCACATGCCCCAACTAGGGAATGACAACCCCTTCCAGCTGGTCCCTGGCTTTGACCCAGGGCATCCCATGGTGACCAAAGAGCTGGAACCAAACAGGAATCACTCAGGGAATTACTTCCCTGGGAGGGAGTAATTGAAGATGTTGCGACAATATCTAAACACTAAACAGGCTTCAGCTTTAGGGGTTATCTTGTCCATTGATCCTGGATATAGACCCTTGGGATCTGATTAGGGAAATGTCTACTGTAGAAAAATTCTTTATTATCAAGGTGTTTTATATATGGGCAGGGATTCTTTATGCTAGACATTTGAAATTTTAGTCAAATACTTTTTAGAATCAATAGTTGAGAAGATTGATACTGGTGATAGCTAGTAAAAGGTATCCTCATATATAGAATAGCTAATATTATAGATCAACTGTCAGAAAGGGTTTAATGGGAGAATTTATTTGGTTAGGGGTTAAGTGTAGCCGATGGTTTAGCAAAGTGGATGTTCTGCTTTTTGAGGAAGTAGTCGATAAATACCAGGTAGGATCTCGCTTTTACGGCATGGAAGGGGTGGCTAGTCCCCTGAGCGATAGAGATCCGAGCCTGGATGATGGCCCGGAACAATTGGTGAGAATAGTTTGGGTAACCCTTTATCGACTTGAAGTAGGCCATGATGAAGGCAAGGGAGGGGATCTGGACTAGGATGTAGTCAAGATCAAACGGAGTGGTTGTCAAAGTTGATGCTAGGGTCAAGGTATGGATAGCAGTGTCTACCCCGCTTTGGGAATAATGATTGACCTTGCTGGTGATGGAGTTTGGGGAGAGCGAACTTTGATGATTGTCAGGGATATGGGAGGCAAGCTTCATAAGCTCGAGATAGTTGTTGTTATGGCGGAATACCAGTACCAGCTGGGATTGGCGAATGAGCAGTTGATGAGTGCTGGAGGTTAGTCTAGATAGGTTGGAGTAGCCCCATTGAAAGCTTCTGTACAGGGCTTTCACATGGGATTGGAGAAGTTTGGAGAACGAGGCAGCGTTTCCTTTTGATTGGGTGTAGTGGATGTGAATATTAAGAATAATTGTGAAGGAATAGTAGCTGGTTTGGCTGGTGATGTAGTGGATATAGTCGCTCAGATGAGGAAAGTGGTTTCTCATTCTTAAGAAGAAGTGGGGATGGAGATGTTTGGATGTGGTGGTGACAAAAATAAACTTTGTCCAAGCAATGGATTGACTTACGCTTAATCCATATTCTCCTAGGTTTGTCAAGTGGAGAGCAAGGGTGCATTCAAGCCATTGGGGCGAGAAGGAAGGTATATTGTGCAGGCCAAGGAGTGTTATTAGTCGGTTGATTGTGCAAAATATCCTAAAGCGGATCTTGATTAACCAGGAGTGGCGGGCGCCATACTGTGCCAGAAGAAAGCATTGTAGGGTATCAAGTGAGTTGGGAAGATGGTCAAAGTCAGAGAGCGTGAGATTGTTTGAGAGCATTGCTGCTCTCACTTGGTCAGTCTGAGGCATGCGTTCTAAGCCTATTTGAATGAGTAACTTTATTAGTGTTACTGATCGTGGCCTTGCAGAAAAGGTTTCTTTAGAAAAGAGAGGGTAGGTGACATTGAAGCTGTTGAAAAATGTTTGTGTTGCAAGAGAAAAGTAGTTGTTGGTTTCGTTGATTGGGTATTCAAGTTGGAGTGGTAGTTTGGTTTCAAAGGAGTAGGGCGGTGGTTGAATGGCAGTATGGCTAATCTGCATGATATCAGCTGCTTCAGATGGTTTGGGCAATAAAAGAACAAGGGGCATGAGATACTTCCAAAGGTAGAAACGAGTGATAGGGGTGGTATTGGTTTGGATGAGCTGTGCCCACGTTGATGGGGGAAAAGTTCGTGATTTCAACTTCCATCCCACACGCGACAGGCCATGGATAACTTTGTTCTCGTAGCCAGCCTTCTGTCGTGTGCAGTTGATCTTCAAGCCTAGACAGCGGTGGCACGAGGGGATTGCTCGATCACATCTGAGATGCTTGCTTCTGCACTGGTCGCATACAATCTTGGCATTGAAAGTATCCACCAGCAGAAAATTCCCTCGGCGCTGAAGTTCCATCATTTGGACTCGTCGCTAGCTGCTGATTTAGTAGTTGCTGCTAGTGTCAACAAAATAATACATTTCAAACATTTATTTGGTACTGTTTTGGATAAATCCAAGCAGCATAATTAAAAAAAATGACATAATCCAGTACCAAGCATCGTTCACTTTAATATGGCGAATTCGAAACAAGCAACAAGTTCTAGGGGATGAATCAAAAGGTGCCACCTGTCCCGATACTCGCCAATCATTTTAACTTACCCAATACGCTTAAGAGGATTGTGCCGATACTTACTTTTACGTCTCTCAACTAGGGCTGCTTCGGTCAAGCAGCCACAGCCAGCTTCTGGCTCCTGGACACTCCCTTCAAATATTTCTTTAAAAATATTAAAATATTCAAAGCCGCTCTAGCTGTAGCGGCCTATAGCCGAAGCATCCCTACTCTCTTTAGCCTAGGTTAAACTAGGGATGCTTCGGCTCAGCCCCAGCTAGTTCGGCTCTAGGCCGCTACAGTCAAGATGGATTTATGTATATTTAACCATTGTTAAATAAATATTTATAGGAGTTGCCAGGAGCCAGAAACTGGCTGTGGCTTTTTAGCTGAAGCAGCCCTAGGTTAAACTGATACCAAAATATCCACAAGCTTCGATAAAGGAGCTCGCATCAATCCAAGGCAGGATATTTTACTTCCATTTAGGAATTGCTATAGCTGATGTTGTGGTGAACAACAAATATGTAAAATTGGTAGTAATTAATCAACCAAGAGATGAAACTTTATTTGCATGATTCAACTATTTAAAGGAAATTTTGGGGATTTGTGGATTTCAAATAACGGTCGTTCGAATGCGTTCACCGCAACACTTCCTCTTTCATTCTAAGCTTGGTATGCCTTCAAGCGGCTGCCACTGACAGGGAGGGGGTATTGGAATCCCACAGAGTTCTCCAGGAAGTAACTGTGATGTTTCCCAATGGTGTAAATGGTATAAGGACCCTTCCATTTAACCTTGAACTTCTTAGAGCAGGTGGTATTCAAAGCACTATTGAATTTTAAGACATGTTGGCCAATCTTGAATTTGGGTACACGGTGGTTGATCCCCTGCTGGGCTGCTGTAATCTTAGTGGCAGTGGCAGATAGAGTTCTTCTTGGCTTGGTAGCGGGTTTGCTCACAGTCTTTTGAGTCCCAGTGTTGGTTCACCTTCTTGAGGACGCGGGCTTGGTTGGGTTTAGTTCCAAACATGGCTTCAAATGGTGTCATCTTAATAGTGTTGTGGACCTTGGTATGATAGTTCCAGAGGACTGAGGGTAACATGAATTCTCAAGTAGATGGCTGGAACTTGGTGATCTTCTCAAGGCTTTCTACCAATGTGTGGTTGAATCTCTCAGTGAGGCCATTACAATGAGGGTTGTACGCAGTGGAAAACTTGTGAACCGTATTCACCTTATTTGTCAGATCAGCTACCATGCGATTTCTGAAGTGGAATCCTTGATCAGATAGCAATGTAGCTGGAGGGCCAAACTGGTTCACAATGCTGTTGTAGATAAAGGAGGCTGCAGTCATGGATAAGTTATTGTTGCAAGCCTGAGCAACAGGCCAACAAGAGAGGTACTTGGTAGCAACCAGGATGTAAGGTTTTCCAGATTTTGAAGGAGGTAGGGGCCCAACAAAGTCAATACCCCAAAGTTCAAATATCTTGTCAACCACAATAGGTTCCACAGGCTTGGTGTGCACAATCTTCTTACTGAACCGTTGGCAATTCATGCAGCTGCAGGTGTGGTTATAGGTATCTGTATACATCCCTGGCCACCAGTAGGTCTCTTTGAGGCGCGCTAGGGTTGCATCCCGGCAAAAGTGTATGGCGTCGTTGTGTGCTTACATTAAGATACTCTCCCTGTCCTCCTTGGGTGGGATCACCCGGAGACCATTATCCATCTTTTTAAACAATGTGTTACCTATCACAGTGTGCTTGATTGAGTAGACAAAGAACTTGTGTAGGTCAGCTTTAGTGACAAGTGATGTACGCAGCCGGGCCATGTCTTTGAACTGGGCCAGAGAGGGTTTGCATGTCAATTTTTCAACCAATAAACAGAACTGGTGGGACAGACCATCTGCTACAGAGTTCAGCTTCCCAGGAATATGCACAATCTCAAAGTCATACTCCATAAGTTCCAAGAGCCAGCACATAATGCAACTGCAAGGGATAGATGTATCAGTGATGAACTTGACAGCCCAGTTATCAGTATGAATGACCAGAGGGTGGCCAAGCACATAATAGCGGAGCTTCTCAAGAGCCTTGATTACAGCTAGGACCGCTTTGTCATATATAGCATAGTTGTACTTGGCAGGTATAAACTTTTTAGACATAAACTCAATGGGTTTAAAAACATTGTTAATTTCCTGGCAGAGTACCGCGCCCACTGCTTTGGTGCAGGCATCTGAAAAGATGTGGAACTTGGGGTTAAAATCAGGGTAAGCAAGGGCTGCATCAGAAGTAATGGCAGCCTTAAGAGCCTTGAAAGCATCATCTTCAGGGGGTCCCCACTCTAATGGCTTCTTCTTGTATGTCAAATTAAAGAGAGGGGCAGCCAACTTACTATAGTCTTCAATGAACTGATGATAGTACCCGTCCAACCCCAGGAAGGATGACACCTGGTTGGCATTGGTGGGGGTGGGCCAGTTTGTGATTGCATTACACTTATCAGGATCAGGGTGTTTTCCAAAGGCATCAACCATGTGTCCCAGAAGTCTCAATTGCTGAACAGCCAGGATGGACTTCTCGGCATTCACACTCAAGTTGGCACTCTTGATACGGTCCAGGCATAGCTTCAGGTGTTGCAGGTGCTCATCAAATGTCTTGGAGTAAATGGTTATATCATCTAAATAAAAAGTGACAAAATCACCAATAAGACCTTCAAAGACTCCATTCATAATGTGCTGGAAGGTACAAGGAGAGCCTTTCAAACCAAAAGGCATGCAGATGTATTCATACTGTCCCCATTTTGTGACAAAGGCGGTCTTTGGTTGGTCAGCTTCTTCCACAAGGATCTGGTGGAACCCACTGAAAAGGTCAATATTCAAGAACCACTGTGAACCACCAAAGGAGGCCAAGATATTGGAGATGCGGGCAAGGGATAATGGTCAGAGATTGTCACCTTATTCAGAGGGATGTAATTGACACACATGCGGAGTTTATTGCCCTTCTTGGGTACAACCACAATGGGGGAAGCCCATGGGGACTTTCTGGGGTGGATCATACCTTGTTTCAACAGCTTGAGGATTTTGGTGTGTACAAACTCCTCCTTGGACTGGGGAAGGCGGTAGAACCAGGAAGCCACAGGCTTAGCGTTAACAGTATCAATCTCATGGCAAAATCCAGGTGCTTCAGGCAGGTTGTTGTAGTCCGAGACAATATGAGAGATGTACACAGATATCACCTTGCGGAGCTAGTCTTGTTAGACGTTGTTCAACCAGGTGTTGTCCTTGATCTTGGCAGCTAGAGGCTTGCAAAGGAAGGAAGGGCCAGTAGGACTGTCAAATGATACCTTGAGATCAATCAATTCATTATTGTGCTCAAGTGTCCAGCCATTTTTGGCAAATTGGGTTGTCACACTCAGGTCGCTCATTGTCTTGCGGCCAAGGAGCAGGGTATATTGGTCATGGTCAAATATGGCAGCTTCAATGACGCTAAAGACACCACCTAACCACAAGCGCAACTTAATAGCCTTGCCAAGAGCATTCTTGCAGCTCCCATCAACAAGGATGAAGCTGACATCAGATGAGGTTACCCCTGGCCGAGGCAGGGATTCCAGGAACATCTTGAAGATTATGTTGCTGTAAGCACCGCCATCCAAGATTATAGAAGTATGCACGCTGTTAACCGTACCTGTGGTTTGCAGGGCGCCTGTGTCCGTTAGGAAGAGGGCTTCATACTTCCTGGGGCGTAGCGCTGATATGGCCTGGTTCATCTTCTGGCGGAACTTGGGGCTCTCAGTGCACAGGTCCTCGAGGGAGATGATCATCATCAGCTGGCGCAGGATCTTCACAGCTGAGAGGCCGGGTCTCTCTTTTGGCCCATCTGATTGGGCATTGCCTTGGTGCCTCTTACCAGGCTTGGGAGGGGGTTGCTTTGCGTCCAAGGTTACCTGGGACTTAACATCCATTTTAGGCTGGTTGATTGCCACCAAGAGTGGGTCAAACCATTCTGGTGGTGTGTGGAAAGTATCCATAGGCTCAGAAGAGTTGGATGAAAACTGGTTCGGCCAGTTGGGGTCCTTTTTATACCTGATTGGTTGGCTCAGAATAGTATGAGTATAATTTGCACCAGCTGCGCCAGATCTGATTGGCTCATCCAAATTACAATTATAGTGCAATGCATTGGGTGCATTGATTTCCTTGGTGTTGCGGGGTCTTATTGGTCTGTTTAAATTGCAACATTTATCAGGTGCATGGTGTGTTTTGTCATTGCGCGCAGGTCTGCTCCTGATTGGTTTACCTAAATTGCAATTCTTGTACAACACATTGGGTGAGTCAATTTCCATAGTGTTGTTGGGTGTGATTGGCTTGTTTAAATTGGAAGACTTTCTTGGAGCCATATGCATAGAATTGCATGTAGCGCCAGAGGAGTTGATTGACTGGGCTAAATTGCAGGGGTTGTACAATGCATGCTGATCCCTGGCATCCTGGCAGGCCCGCAATTTGATTGGCTGGTTCCCAATATCAACATTGTATGATGTAAGTTTTGCATTAAATTTTTTGCTACAAACAAATCTGATTGGCTCGCCCAAATCAGCAAGGTCTGGCAATAAGCCGTGCTCCATCCCTTCAGCTGTATTAAGAGACCTGATTGGTCCAAGCCCAGGGGAATTTTCCTGGGACATCATTGCAGGGCCCATTTGGGTAGGGTGGCTGTAATGGTGGCTCCCAAAAGCTTCTGGGATTTTGTCCTTGCTCTTCTGGCCGGCGTCCCTGCGTCCCCAGACTGCCGCTCCTGCAGGGGACGCCTCCAGGGAGGGCGTCCCAGAAGGCAAGTCAGTGAAGCTGCCGTTAATGCGCGAAGAGTCGGGGACGGACTCCACAGTCACAATATTGTAACGTAGGTTGTCCTCAAACAGAAGGTACTCATCAAAGTCAGGTAAGCACAGGTAATGATCATCAACTTCCACTACATCCTCATCTGCTAAGCTAGCAAATCTATTAGGGTAACAGGGGTTCCATTTGCTGTCGTGCATGTACATGCGGGACAGGGAGGGAGAGGATGGAGGTTTGCGGGGCGGATCTGGGTTGGTGGAGTTGTCCACATCCTTCACAGCTTCACCAAGGGTGTGGGGAAAGAACACAGATGGAGACAGCACGTCCTCACAATCTGTACGCTTCATGGGTGAGGGAGTGAGTTTACAACCCGGGGAGGGGCCTCGGGATCAAACTTGGCGTTTACAGATTAAAGTAAATGGAAAACTGGGCCCATCAGGGTTAACAATGTACTCAAGGTTTGATTTTTATTCAAAGGCTGAGGGGTGGCAGAGGAGGAGAGGGCGTGTTTACCAGCTTCAAAGTTTTGTTTAGCCATCATCAACCCTTGAGGTTTGCGGTCATGGTTAATGGGGTTAAACTCACAGATGAAGTTAGAGTGGGAGGGCTCCTTACAGATGGAGCAGGGCGCGGTGCAGTCCTTGGAGATGTGCCCCAACTCAGAGCAATTGTAGTAGCAAGGGTTATACAGGCGGTTACGGTCTCTTTGGAAGGTGCAGGGGGGAGGGGGGTTGGGTTGGCGTCCTTGCTCCTGCGCCATGAACATGGCATTGAAACGGCGGTTCAAGTCCTCCAGATGGGCTTTGACCTCCTGCGCTATTTCCTCAGATTTATTCTGCTTGCGCATCAGTGCAAATGGATTCCATTCTGAATTTTCTTTGGCATGCTCATTGGTGGCGCGGTCTACCCAAATGTCATACTTTTCACAGACCAAGGTAATTACTTCTTCCAACAGAGTGGTTTTAGCAGCTTGAACCATGGCGGAGTAGGAGTGGGTAAGAGAATTCACAAATGCACGGATGGAGACTGTGAGAGAGGGGGGCTAAACCAACTAAGTTTGGCTCCCATCCCGGTGAGACAAACCACCAGGATGCCGGCCAGTGAAGAACCAGGATGGCCGCTCAAAGAGGGGACCACAGAGAGGACACAGGGGATAGCTGAGGGAAGTAGGCATTCAGTACCATCAGCACCAACCCAGTGAGCAACCAGGGCGTAAAAGTGGGGGCGGGAGGAGACAACACAGGAGCGCACAGGGGCACCAAATCCCTCTTCCCCAAATCAGGAAGAGAGGGCATTGAAAGCCTCTCGCTTGCAGAAGCAAAGAGGGCATGGTTGACATCATCCGAATCCAGGTCATCACAAGTCAAACTCTTCACCACAGCCTCCCCAGAGAACAGAAGACCATTCAGAAGATTTAGGAGGCTAGAGGGGTCCTCACCCACGGGTTGAGCAAAAGAGGAAATTTTAGACCATAAGTTTGGCAAAGTCAACCACAAGAGCAACACAAAACGGGGCCAAAGAGAACACAACAAATTTTAGGACAGGGAGTATCATAATAATGATCTCCGTAAAATTTGAGGGAGGTTGATGGGATTTTTAAAATTTAAAGCAATAAAAATTGGTCCAACAAGGGCAGCCACAAGAAAAGCCAAGGAGAAGCAGCAGTTATGATTTGGGAGGCTTGGTGGAGAGCTCAGGTGTCTTCAAACAGTGAAAAAATAAGCAGGTTCAAAAATAGGTAAATTAAATAAAGTTCAAGATAACAATAGCAATTATATCAAAAATTAATTAAAATTTTAGGTTTGAGAGTCAATTTTAAAAGCAAAAGCGACAAGAAACAGTGCCTATACGCTAACGCCTCTTCCAAGGATGTCTGGAGAGGTGCCGGGTTCAAAGTGGGTCAAGAAAAGGTAAGTTTAAAGGAAATGACTAACACTTTAATTGTATAGATGACAAGGACTTGAAACTCAATTTTAGTCCAACCAAAAATGATCAAAAATGAAAATGCAACAACCAAAACTTTAATAAATTTGAGAATTGACAAGCAGGGGACCCAAAATCCCCTGGCATTTTTAAAAGGGAGTGGGTTGTTGGGGGGTGGTAGTCACATGACTGAGTTGGCTTGTATTTGATTGGCTGGGTGATAAAATTTGCTGGCCAAAGCCAAGGGTGCTGGAAAGTTTCAGAGTAATTTCTACGGATCCACCTGCTTAGCTGGAGGACACCTCAACTAGCTCAGGTTTATTTAACTCTCTGATCATAGATGTGGCCCAATTTGATTGGGTGTTCCTGATTGTTTTTAAGAGAGGACAATACCAAGCTAATAAATAGTCCAAATTAACCAGTGTTTCTTCCCAAGCTGGGGCAGCCAAAGCCGGGGGTTCTGCGGGGTATGCCAACACAAATCTTTCATCCACAGTGTGAGCTAAATCATTGAGTGAATTAAGTGGTTTTGCTGGACTTTGAGTGGTCTTTTTTGTGTGACAAGGAAAGACAGTCCTATCCCAAGCCAAAGGGGGCAGTGAATTTACAGATACAAGGCCATGGAAGTTCTCAATTGTGGTCTTGCAATTGGAGGAGCTATTGTTTTTGAGGTGTTGCTTCAAAGCCTTGTTGGCGTTTTTTTGAAATGTATTAAAAAATTGCGCAAGAATTTAAAGTACACCATCTTCAACAGGCCCAATTGGTGAATAGCATCAGGTTCATTTTTGGTAAAGCAGAGTTTGGCTTGGGCTTTCCAGTTGGCCCAGGTGGAGACCTGGATGTCTTGGTGCCAAACACGGGCTTCACCTAGGAGGAAACAGCTGACCTCATGGAGGCAGTCTTTGTTGGAGAGCTTGAATTGCTCAGCATAATCCTCAAAAGTATACAGTCAAGCTGTATACCCAGTCTCTTCAAAGCAAGAAAGTTGCTGAGCAACCAAGAACTTGTACAAGGGGTCACCAACAGAAGGGGTAATGGGGAGAACCACAAGGGCAGAGGCAGCAGGAGCCCAAGCAGGGGAGCCAACAGCAGGTTTGGGGGGGGGGCGCAGGAGCAGACATCACAACAGCAAGCACACAGGCAACAACATAAAAAACAGCAATACAAGTTTGTGGATAGAATGACCTCCAAAACTTTGTTGTGGTGAACAACAAATATGTAAAATTGATAGTAATTAATCAACCAAGAGATGAAACTTTATTTGCATGATTCAACTATTTAAAGGAAATTTTGGGGATTTGTGGATTTTGAATAACAATTTTTTGAATGTGTTTGCCACAACACTGAACTTGAATTTGTTGACAGATATTTTTTACTCCCAGTCATTTATAACCCTCTCAAAGGAACTCTAAAGAGTCAATGTATAATAATTGTTCAGTCATGTTACAAAATCTGCAAAGGTAACAATGACTGGAGTAGCTTATCAGCTGCTGGTTGAGTTATTGGTTAATTTAACAACCAATAAAGCTTTCTGCTCTTTAAACCTGGCCATTAAGCCTTGCTATGATGCATTATAGCTGCAGGCTTACTCAAACCCATTTGATAGGCAAACGCGTCACTGGGATGAATCCTAGGGTTTTAATAATCCTGCATGAGATCAGAACCAACCGAGGGTCATGAGCTCATCCTATAATCACTGATACTATAAAAGAATGACCTGGTTTAAATAAAACATAATTCATAAGCTAAATATGATCATTTTGCCTGAAAAATCAATAAGTTATTAAATTATACTCTAAATATGTAACATTATCCAAACTATTAAAGCACAACAAGAGTCACTATAAGACCAAACCCATAAAAATCATGAGATTGGTACACAAGAGATCATGGCCCCAGTGTACAACTTTAAAGAATCAGGGCTAAATAGTTTATCAAATAAATATTGTTGCAACTGAACCAATGAGAGTTCAGTACTTGGAATTGGGGAAGACAACAGTCCAATAGGAAAGGACAGGATAATAATAATAAGGTATTGTTTATTGTAGGGTACTGTGCTTAAAATACTATATGGGGAAATCCACAAGGCCACAAGGGGGTGACATAGTGGGGAGTTCCATGTAGGGTTTGGGGCCAAGGATAACTCGTGCGGGGATCAGCATTTTGAATTGGCAACACTCCTAATTAGGATGAAGTACCCGCCATTTGACATTGCCATCAGATTAATTCATAACATTAGATATGTCAAGGGGCGACTCATCAAGCGCCCCCTGTGTATTGTAAGATACATTAGCAGGCAAGGCTGGAAACTCGGTTGCAACACCCCCCTTGACCCCTGCTTGTTGTCAGACACCAGGACTGGAGTCTGCGGAAGGTCTGGGAAGGTCCATACAAACAACCTTTGTGTGGGGATGGCACAACAGGGGCACAAGCAATTTTTATGAAGTTTTTTGGTGTTTCCCTGGGCATCCTCAAGTTGATAGGTGTGGTTCTCATAGATGGCAGCTACCTTGAAGGTCCCTAGGTGGTTGGGTTCTAATTTGGCAGAATTGGGATTGAGGGTGTAGATGGGGTCACCTACAGCGTATCTAGCTTCAATGTGTTTTGTCCCTCCTGCAATCCGCTTGTGTTTGATCTCCCGGGCCTTGGCACACCATTGGTCTAGGGAGGGAGTTGGCACTAGGGGGGGGCTTGTTGGGAACCTTGGACCATAGTTTCCCCTGTTCAACCCCTGTCAGACTGCCAGGTGTTCCAAAGGCCAGGGTGTTAGGGCTGAACCCAGTGCCCCAGTTGATTCTTGCTCGCAGGATCAGTAGGGCAATGGGAAGGTGTTCAGTCCACACAGTGTTAGGGTGCTCTTGTGAGAGCTTGGCAATTAGTTGGACCAGGGAGCCATTTGACTGTTCCACGTGTCCATTGAATTGCAGATGATAGGGGGTCGTGACTATATGTTAGAGCACGTTCTTGACGCAGTAAGCCTTCACAACGTGCCCAACAAGTTCTGGCCCGCCATCTGTGATGAGATGTTTGGGCCGCCCAAAGTGAGCCACAATATCCTTGCCAATAAAGCAGGTAACGGTGGTAGCAGTGTGGTTGGTTGTGGCCCAGGCCACTGGCCAACAAGTGAAGTAGTTGATGGCAGTGATAATATACTTCTTACCCAGTCTGTCTTTGGGAAGCAGTCCCATAATGTTGAGGGCCCACTGTTCAAAAGGTTCCATGGCCTTGATGGATAGGACAGACTTGGGAGGTGCAGGTTTGGATGTATTCTTTTCACACAACACACACGTCTTGAGGAGGTCCAAGATGTCTTGGCGCATGAGTGGCCACCAGACCTTACGTTTCATAATCTCAAAGAGGTTGCCCTCTGATGTGACCCAAGGTTTGGTGGTAGTTCAAGATGGTGTCCCCTTGTTGTGTGGTGGGAATGTACAGCGTCTTCTCACCTGTCTCTGCCCGGCGGCAGACATTAACAGCATTAATGGTGAGCTGGCTCTTGTTGTCCTTCAGCTTGGAGATGGTGACCAAGTTAAGGCCCTTGTAGCGGGTTGCCTCAGGGCGTAGGTAGAGCATGGGCCAGTCTGGGTCCAAACCGTAGTCCCCAGTGATGGACGCTACATAGAATTGTGAAAGAGCGTCGGCTGTGACAAGTTTCTTTCCAGGCTTGTATTTGATGCGTAATTGATAGGGGGATAGGCAATCAACCCATCCTGCCTGGCAGCGTGTCAAATGAGACTGCGTGTTAAAGTATTGAAGTGACTTATGGTCCGTCAGAACGTGGGGTGGGAAGGTCGCACCTTCCAGGTAACAACGCCACTTCTCAACACAGTTTACAATGGCTGCCACCTCTTTATCATGGATGGGGTAATGTCGTTCCAAGTCAGTGAGATTCCTGGATTCATATGCTACAGGAAGGAAGACACCATTGTCAGTTTCTACCCTTAGCACGCCCCCTATGGCCCTGTCAGAGGTGTCAGTCTCAAGTTTGTACTGTTGGTTTTGGTTGGGAAATTGCAGTACTGGTGCTGTTGTGAGCCTTTGCTTCAACGTCTCAAAGGCTTGATCTCTAGAGGGGGTCCAATGGAAGCACTGTTTGGTATTGAGGAGCTCAGTGAGAGGTGCAATTAGTTCCCCGCAATTGGGGATGAATTTGCGTAGATAGGCAACTATGCCTAAGAATGTTTGCACCTGACCCACATCAGTGGGGGGCGGCATGCTAGTGATTGCCTTGATTTTGGCAGGATCAGGATTTATCCCTTGGGAAGAGATGGTGTGCCCAAGGAATAGTAACTCTGACTTGAGAAACTCACATTTGGAGGGTTTAGCTTTTAGCTGGTTTTCCCAAAGGGTGTTGAGGACAGCACGGAGGTGTTGGAGGTGCGTGGTTTGATCTTGACTGAAGACAATAATGTTGTCAAGGTACACCACCACACACTTTCAAATCAATTCCTCAAAGGCTTTGTTCATCAACATGGCAAAGGTGGAGGGAGCATTGGTCATTCTGAAGTTCATGACACAACACTCAAACAACCTGTAGTGTGTGCGGAAGGCAGTTTTTGCCTCTTCCCCTGGTGCGATGCGGACCTGGTTGTACCCTGCAGTGAGATCAATCTTGCTAAAGACCTTCACGCCTGCGAGTGTATCAAACAGGTTGTCAATCAGCGGCAGGGGGTAAATTTTTTAACTTTCACCTCATTTAGGGTGTGGTAGTCTGTGACCAGGCAAAGGGACCCGTCCTTCTTGGCTACAAAGAAGACCACCACCCTGTATGGAGAGAGCAAGGGGCAAATGAAGCCCTTATCAAGCGCGTCCACAAGGTGCTGGCGGAGGGTTTCATCTTCCTTTGGTGTGAGACGGTATAATGGTTGTGCTTTAGGTAAAGATCCTTGAAGTTGTACAGCGTGCTGAATCTCCTGTGGTGGAGGTAGTTGTTCAAGTGTTTCACTGAATACGTCCTTGTACTCCTTGAGGAGTGCAGCTAGCACTGGTGGTGGTGATGTTGACAAGGGAGGGACTGCAGATGGTTCTGCACAGATAACTTTGACTAAACATTGATTAAAGTCTAGTCTCCTCCTCTTGAACTCATATGAGCCTGTTTCTGTCATTCTGACAAACACAGTGTCATGTATTAGTTTGTTCATTTTCATGGGGTAGATCTGGAACCCCACCCTGTTTCTATTGAGGGTGATGACAGAGGTATCCTAGTTGATGTAGGGACGGTTATGCCGGAGCCAATCAAGGCCAGCAATTACGTTATGGCTGAAGTCTGCCATGATTGGCCCAGAGAGCTTAACCTGGACGTTTCCCATCCTTACAGAGAAGGGCACCGTCTTGTGGGTGATGGCAATTCTGCGGGAATCAGCTACGCAAACTGCTTTAAATCTGCTGGGTACTTGGTCTAATTGCTGGGAGTCAGCAAACGCCTGATCTACCATGGTGTGATCAGCCCCGGTATCTACCAGTAGTTTGTGGGTGTTTCCACGGAAACAGAAGGGATAGGACAAGCATGTTACTTTATTTGAGGAGTGGGTGGCTTGCAACACGGGATCATCACTATGGACCTGAAAGACTTCCAGAGTTTTGACCTTATGAAGATTGTAGTTGTGGGAGTTCTTTGCAGGCAAGGGCTGAGAGGATGGGTCAATTGGGGTTATAAGGCCTCTCATTGCTACAACCCCCAGGCTTTTCCCTGATCCTCAATTGGTGCTAGCTGGAGCTCCCCCCTCATGGGGGCATTTAGTTGCACCTTCTTGTTGATAAGGTTGGCAACGGCCCACTTGACCTTGGCCATTGTTAGCTGCAGAACGTGGTTGGGGCGGAGCATTGTTGGTGTGGCAGAAGCCCATTAAAGCCTGGTTATTGGCCTCTACAATGGCTTTATAGCAGTTGTCAATAGAGGTGCAGCAGCCAACGGGAACCCACTTGCAGATATGGAGTTTTAACCCATTAATAATGAGGGTGAGCAACATGGCATTCCCATTGGTCACTGCTTTGGGGGCAGCAGCCAGGGCTTGTTGCCACATGGCAAGATATTTGGAGACAAAACTAGTCTGCTTGATGGCTAAGAGGGTAGTCCCCAAGATGATGGGAGAGAAGGTTTCACTATATCAGGACCTGGCGGTGTCTCAAAATGTTGCCCAGGTGACGTCAAACTCCTGGCTGGCCCAGTTGGTGAACCACACAGCAGCAGGCCCTGTAAGGCGGCCAGATGCGGTGGCAACCCACATGGACTCAGGAACCTGACAGATACAAAGGCGCGTTTTGGTGGACTGGAGCCAACTGAAAATGTCAGCTCCTTTGACACTGCCAGTGAAGGACTCTAGTTGGAGGTTGAGCATATGTTACAACAGATCCAACTGTGGCGGGGTGACACTGGCGTCACGCTGCCTGAGGCGGAGCCAATTGTATACACTGGTGAGAACTAACTGGTCTTGATAGATGGCATATCCTTTGGGAATGTCCCCCTTGGGGATTGGAAGGAATGTCTCTTGTTGTGGAGTAGCCATGCAGCCCGTACTCCGTCCTTTCTTGGGGGGAATTTTGTTTTTAAAATAGGTTGTAACCTACTTCTTCTACCACTGTTGCAACTGAACCAATGAGAGTTCAGTACTTGGAATTGGGGAAGACAACAGTCCAATAGGAAAGGACAGGATAATAAGAATAAGGTATTGTTTATTGTAGGGTACTGTGCTTAATATACTATATGGCAAAAGCCACAAGGCCACAAGGGGGTGGCATAGTGGGGAGTTCCATGTAGGGTTTGGGGCCAAGGAATAACTTGTGCAGGGATCAGCAGGTCAAATTAGCAACACTCCTAATTGGGATGAAGTACCCGCCATTTGACATTGCCATCAGATTAATTCATAATGTTAGATACGTCAAGGGGTGACTCATTGAGCGCCCCCTGTGTATTGTAAGATACATTAGCAGGCAAGGCTGGAAACTTGGTTGCAACAATATGCTTTGTATACTGTTACCATCACCACCAAAGTTCAAACTGGAAATCATGCCTGTAAATAAAAGCTACCAATCCAGCCACCTTAGACAGCAGCCTATCAAATCAATTAAGGATCTATCAAATTCTATGAAAATGCTAACATGTTTAATAATGTGGTGATCTAATTCTAGGCCAACCAACTGTTCTAAAGTAACACACCTGTACGCGCTCATGAGACAGCAACCCCAGCAATACTTGACCTCCTTTTATCAGTTTAGAAATCCTTTTAAAGTTTTCAGGCTGACAAAAACTAAGTAGCAGCCCATAAAAGTCTGTTAGACTTAAAATTCAGCTAGAGAGTAGAGCTACCCTTACAGTAACCAATAATTAAACAACCCCTTACATTCAAAGAATAACTTAGAGCAGACCAAAAGTATGTCATTGTCATTTTATCCCCCAGCATAGCATATTTTGCACACCATAGTGGACCTCTACTCTGGAAATTTTTTTTCAAAACAACAGGGTTGACTCCCTGGAAAAGTTCTGGCCAAGTGGGGTTGTGATCCTCAAACTGACTTCCCAGCAACCCATAGCCAAATGAAGAAGTCAACTAAGATCCCCAGAAATAGCAACATGAGTAATTGATGATCCCTTACAATGAATAACTTGTTTTGGCCTTGGCTCATTACCAGGATTAAGCCACACCCTTCACCATTCAACCATGTGATCACCACAATCATGTTCCTCTTATCCTTGACTCACAATAGCTATATAATCACTATCTCTCAATAAAGATTATTATCTAGTTTCCAAATATTTCCCCTTTTAACTCTTCTAAAACAGCACAGTTACAACATTGGTAGCACAGGTAGGCTCTCCATCCTACCTTATCTTGCAAAATTCCACCTGTTGCCTGTACTTGCCACGGCCAACAAATCCTTGATAGAATCATGTCTGGCCTCCTGGTAGACTGGAAACCGTACACATCTGGTGCCAAGATACCTGATGGGTTTGTCCTCTACCAGAGCATGGTGATTCCACTCCCCTCTTTTAATGCCCTGTCCACCCATGGGTTCTTCCAGGATCCCTCCCTATGATTTTAGCAATTGACAAAAACACTATGTCAGCCTAAGTAGCCCAGAGACTTCAAAGTGTGGCCCTGAAATCCTTTGCTGGGGCCAACAATGACAACACCGCTGCATGGATCCAATCTGCTCAAAGCAAACTGGCAAAAATGAAATGCCTGCAACAATTCTGAATTGCAGAGATCTTCATCCAACTGACTCATGACGCTGGCACTTGGTGCAACAAGTGGCATGAAGAGCACACAGAGAAGGACTGGGACACCTTCAAACAAGACTTCTTGGCAAGGTTTGTGCTAAATGACACCACACTTATGATCATACACCAAGTAAAGAAACTAACCCAGACTGGCATTGTGAAGGAGCTCACCTGTGCAAATGAGAAACTCTGACTATGTTCCCCCTTGGATATGGCTTTTGACACTCCAGCTACCCATCTCATGTACTATGACACTCTCAAGTTGCATGTAATGAGACACATAAACCTGGACCAAGTAACCAACCTGCAAAGTTTGTACTGCAAGGCAGATAAAGCAGAACAAGCATCCAACGCCCTCCACAAGGGGCAAACTGAAAAAAGAGAGAGACACAAAGACTCTCACTCAGCCAGGCACTTGAGTCAACCACCCCCTGGGAACAACAACAGCAACACAGACCATAAACCCGCAGGTTCCAATGGACACAGAAACGGGAACAACAGTCAGTCAAACTGTACCCATTTTTGTATCACTGCCACACAAGGCAAATTAGACAAGGGAAAAGCCCGGGGAGAGCACTAAGCAAGCCAAGCTCTCCCCACGCAACTCCTGACTTGCCCAACAATGAATACCGACCTAAGGGCATGTACCAGTATCCAATGATCCAAGTGCCCTCAGAGGACCTGATACTTTACACCATTGCCAGACACCCCAATAAACTGATGTCCTATCCTTTCTGCTTTTGCAGTTACACAGGCTTGGCACTCCTAGACTTAGTTGCAGATCAAACCCTAGTCAACAGCATCTTTGAAGATAAGTTTAAGCTAGCCACTAATCCTTTGCATATTAAAAATGTGGTTTTAGCTGATGAACATCACATTACTGTGATAATAGAAGCTGCATCTTTCTCTGTCATGCTTGAGAGCCTGCATCCCACCATCCAAGGACCTGTCATTGATTTCCCCAAGTTTGACATTGTACTGGGCCTGGACTGGTTGCAAAAAACAATCACCATGTAGAATGGGCAACCTCAGTATTGACTATCAAATGCAAGGGCGTCAACCACCATATCTACCCTGACTCAGTACACCAGCTCCTACACGGCCACTTCTTTGTGTGCATCACAGAAACCTTGGACAAAAAGGAGAACCTCAAGGCAATTGACTGGGACTTCTGCCAGTACAAGATCATAAACTTCAAAGACCACAAGGGTACCACTACACCTCAAGATTTCAAAATTGTAGCCCACCATCCAGAGATCTTCAAGAAAGCCTCACCCAGGCTGCCTCCAGAAAAACATATCTAACGCTCCATCTAACTCAAAAAAGCCGTACCTAAGGCACAACCCATCTATTTCCTGACTCCTAAAAAAGAGAACACCATAAGTGCTTACCTCAAAGAGGTATTGAAGAAATTTTATCCACCCCTCACAGTCTTCTTTTAGGGCCGCTGTATTCTTTGTGGCCAAAAAAAGATGGTACTCTGCATCTAGTCACAGAATTGAGCCCTAAACAAAGTTATCATTAAGAATTGTTACCCACTGCCACTCATTGATGTCCTCTTTGATACCTTGGGCAGATCACTGTCTTCTCTAAGATTGAATTAACCGCAGGCTACAACCAGATCTTTATCAAAGAGAAAGATATCCCCAAAACGGCCTTCCTCACTAAATACAGCTCATACAAATGTGAAGTGCTTATTTTCAGTATGTCAAGCAACCATCAACTTTTGTGACCTACATGAACAAGTTGTTTGCACCTCACATAGGCAAGTACGCCTTAGTCTACCTAGATGACATTATTGTCTATAGCCCCTTGGTAGAGCAGCACCACAAAGACTTAGAGGCAGTCTTTGCTATCTTGGCGCAACACAAGCTGCTAGCTTAGCCCTCCAAATGCCAGTTCTTCTGGGAGCAGCTGCCCTTCTTAGGCCACATAGTCTAAAAAGATGACATTAAACCTGACAGTCAGAAGATCCAGGCCATCTGCAAAATGCTGCCACTCAAAGACAAGTCAGAACTCTGCACAATCTTAGGAATAGTTGCATATGTATGTCATTTTATACCTGACTATGGAATTCTGACTGCACCCCTGTCCGCCATAAATGACGCCAAATCCAAGTTTGTATGGACCCCCCAATGTGACCTTTGCCTCAGATGGCAAGTGTTGACACCCTATACATGACAAGAAATTGTTGGTATTGTACACTGCCTGGTCAAATGACATTGTTACTTGGAAGACCAGGAGGAATTCAAAGCATTTACTGATCACAAATCACTCACAAACTTTAAAATGCAGGTAAATTTTTCCCGCCAACAAGCACGTTGGATGGAGTTACTAGAAAGGTTCAATATGAACATAAAGTATAAACATGGTCCAGAACTTGTCATGGCAGATGCACTCTTGCAGCTGCATGTTGAAGCCACAAGGAGAAAGAATGGGCTCTACCCAGACTTGACCCTCCTTCTGCTCTAAACAAAGGACAAAGGCTTACCCCTGGTACCACTGACATCACAAAAAACAGTTATCAAGAATGAACACCTATTAGCAGTGTCAGGAATATTCCTGACAACAACCTTTCACAAGACAAGATTTTGTGCGCAATTGATATTAAAAGCCAAGACAAAAATTGCAGCAGTTTCTCCTGATTAGGGAAACTGTTGCAAAACAACAGTTTTTTGAAAAATATGTTGAAAATTGGAAAATTCAAAAATTTGTGTTTTATACCCTGGCCGCGGGCCAAGCGCCCCCGCTGCCAGCCACTGCTTGCCAGCCACTGCCTGCCTGTTGCTCCCACCACCCAGCTGGCGGGAGACAGTACAACCCCTAAAGCAGGACCGTCCACCCCCACTGGATGGGGAAACTGCCAAATTGGAAACAAAAAAGGCAATTTCCTAAAAGCAAAATTTAGGGAAAAGTGCTGCCCAAATTTGGAATCTATCAAATTTAGATGGGGCTGATAGACTGCCCTGCAAAGTCACTAATGCAGTAATTTCAGAAGTGGAATTTGGGTACATGACAGTGCTTGAAGAGACACCAAACCAATACAGGACAGAGATTAACAATTCATTGCTTGCAAACCCCCTCCAATATCACTCCCAAAAAGGGAATTCCAGACAACATCAAGTGTTTGGGGTTTCTTGTTCAATGTTTTTCACTATTCATGCCCCACCAAGGAGATAGTATAAAATAAATCTCAATCACTTGATGATTGTTTGTTCTATCATTGAGCAAATTACACCTCAATTGTTATCACATAAATTAACCAAGACTTTTACCCTTCAGAAAGTTAAAGACACTTAGCTTTGTCTGCCCTTCCCCAGGACTAGAGGATGAACCACCTTATCTTCTTGGCTATCCTTACAGCCTGCCTCAGGATTGGGGGCCACCAATACTATCAACTGCATGGGCATACAATAACCAAAATGGTGAGTACTTTTACAAGTAGCCAGCACAGCTCTTCTCTTGATCAGTATTCCTGGCCTACTCTTTTTTTAGCCTCCACTCCACTCCACTCAGTCTGTAGCTATATACACCCTTGTATACTATGTACTTACATATTTTGCGGGTAATTTTGGTTGTTATAATGTATGCATAAAGGTCTTTTGATGGATGATGACAGTCTATTCAATTGTGACCGCGTTCACTGGGTTCCAAGTGGCCAACTTGGGACCTTACTTAGCTAGAATACTTTCCCAAATGTTGGGTCTTTACAGTATGATAGCACTACCACTGGGGCTTACACCAACAGCCTCAGGCTCAACCATGTTTGGATATCTCACCTTAATATGCCTTACATTCCTGACATCTCTTCTGCTTGTCTGTTACACCTGTATTTGCTTCTTCCAGGCCCTTCAATCTAGAGAAGAGATCACCCAACCCACCAATATTCACCAGGTTCTGAATGTTATACTAAGCCAGCTTTATAAATCCACCATCCACTCCTCCAAGAAACAGACAATCTTCACCTTGCTTGCCTTCTCTCATACCTTGTTCAAAGCTGAGCCCACCTCTTTACCACCAACATCTAAAAGTCCTTCATGTGGCAAGTCAACTCACTGGTTAACAGAAAGACTGGTTTGCTGCCATTGTTTTAAGAGAGCCTGGGTTACGCTACAACTGTAATTTCTTCAACCAGAAACTGTTGGACTCAGTCAGCTCCCCAGAGAATCTAAAAAATACCCGTCAAAAGCTCTATTCTCTTAGAAAGGGGACGTATATCACTACACACTACACCAAACAGTTCTTAAAGCTCAAGGAAGCCCTCAACCTGGATAGTGACAAAGCCTGCTACCTTTACTAAGCAGGCCTCTCACCCCAGGTACAGGAATTTATCCTTCTTCATCACAAGTCCCCTGAGACTTACAATGAGGTCATCTAAGACATCCAAACTAGGGGAGCGTGGTATGAAAATACCCTCCACACCAAGGCCATCCACCTCAACTTTGTCCAAGTTGAGGCTGCTGACCACCTGCCGATGCCAAAGCCCCCTGTCTTGGGGTGATCCCCAGACCTGGGGGGCTTTATGCTATCCAGTGAAGAGAAGGCCTGCCATGTGGAACAAGGTCTATGTCTGTACTTCAGTCTCACAGGCCATACAGTGATAAACTGTACCACCTCCTGTACCAACCCCTTTAAACCTCCATCTAATCCACAGTCTCTTATGACAGCTGAGGAAGGAGGTAATAAAGCCACTACTTCTCTTTACTCCACTGTTCCCATCACCCTGTCCCCAAACACCAAGAAGATAAAAATAACTGCTCTTCTTGACACAGGAGACATAGTAAATTTCATCAACCACCTCTTGTTACAGAGTCTTGGCAAGCAGGTCACACCAGGAGGGACTGCCAAGCTGGCCGACAGAAGCACTTCACCAGTATACTGTGTTGTGGAACCAACCACTGTAGAAATTGGAGCAATGAGGTTTGAGACAAAATTCTCATCCCTGGAGAACCTGGCCCTTCTGGTCATACTAGGAATGCCATGGTGGCAGGAAGCCAATGCAATATTGACTGGGACAATCACCAGGTACACATCTCTAGTTTGGGTCAGAATGGCACAGCACTACTTGGAGACAATCCCACGCCAACCAGCACAGTCATGCCCATACAGTTGATTCCCCGACTAGATGAACTGTTGGATAAGCACTCCAACATCTTTAACAAAATCCTGATGCAGGGCCTCCCCAAACAAAGAGCAAGCAACCTCAGGATTGACCTTCTACCAGGTGAAAATCCAAAATGGGGAAAGGTTTACCCCACCACACACACCCAGGGCCTTGTATTAAAAGAATACATCTCTGATCTAATGGCCAAGGAACACATGAGACAATCTCAATCTTCATGCTCATTGCCAATTTTTTTTGTAAAAAAAGGTGACAGAGGATTATGCCCATGTGTGGATTATAGCCCCCTGAACGCCATCATTATCAAGGATCAATATGCTGTTTCATTGGCAGAGCAATTAACAGATTGCCTGGCAGGAGCCTTTGTATTCTCAAAATTGAACCTTTGCAATGCATACAACCAGGTCAAGATTGCAGAGGGAGAAAAATGGAAAACGGCAGCCAGAACAGTTTTTGGCCTATACAAATACCTGATCATGCCCTTTGAACTCTGCAATGCCTCCTCTGACTTTCAAGCCCTGATTAACAAAATCCTATTTAATCTTCTGGAAGTCTGTGTGGTGGTTTACCTAGATAATATTATAGTTTATTCCAAGGAAAAATTCTCACACATCTGCAACCTAAAGAAGGTTCTAGAATGCTTAAGTCAGGCCAAACTGTATTGCAAGAGAGAGAAATGTGAATTCCTCAAACCAAAGGTAGAATTCCTGGGGTACACAATCAGGAAAGGTGGCTTTGCCATTACACCTTCCAAAATTGCAGCGGTAGTGTAATGGCAGGTCCTGGATACCTGATCAAAGTTGTGAGGGTTCCTTGGACTGACTAATTTCTGCTGTAAGTCCATAAAGAAATTTGCAAAGATAGCAGAGCCCCTCAAGTCCCTGACTACCAAAAGTGTCCCCTATAATTGGACGTAGGAGGCACATAAGTCCTTTGAAGTCCTTAAAACCTTCTTCACCACAGCCCTGGTACTCAGACAACCTGACCCTAAGCTCCATTTTTTTAGATACTGATGCATCAGAATTTTCCTTGGGCGCAGTTTTGCTTCAGGAAGGGGAGCCTGGATTATACCATCATGTGACATACTTCTCTAAGAAACTATTGGACCACAAACAAAACTACAATGTATAAAAAAAGGAACTCATGACCATAGTTAAAGCCTTCAAACACTGGAGACAATACTTAGAAGGTGCCAAGCACACAGTCATTGTCCGCACTAACCATAGAAATCTTCTCTACTTCACAGAGAAAAGTAAGATTTGCCAACAACTTGCCATATGGGCCTTAGACTTGTCTTCATACAATTTTAAGATCAGCTAAATTTCAGGACACACCAATGACACACCAGACGCCTTGAGCAGACAATAAGACCACAACAATGTATATCATTAATACAGCCACTTTAACACCAGACTATTCCTAGACACCAATCAGTTACTAATGGCCATCCTTGGGGCCTCCAAACCACTCTCATCCTTGGAGGAAGAGGTGAAGAACACCCAGAAGGATTCACCACTCATCAAAGGCCTAATAGCCAAATTTGACTCTGAAAAACCCAACCCCAACTACACTACCCACAAAGGTTTCCTCTAAAGGCTTAATAGGTTGGTGGTATCCCAGGAGCAATTCAGAACCAGGTTCTACAAGAGCTTAATGACTCCCCACTAGGCAGCCATGGTGAGATTAAGAAAACTATGGCACACCTTCAGATTAGCTACTGGTGGCCCTCCATGTTTCCCCAAGTGAAGAGCTGCATTTCACAATGTGTCTCCTGTATGAGGAACAAACACTCAACACATAAACCACATGTATTGCTCCTACCAATCTCAATTTCATCCATGCCATGGGAGTCTATCTCTATGGACTTCATCACGGACCTACCTCCCAGTCAAGGGTTCACAGGGATCTTGGTTATTGTGGACCGCCTCATAAAAGCCTCAGACTTCATCACTTGTTCTTCTGGAATTTTGGCCACTGTCATGGCTGGGTTATTCCTCAAACACATTTATTGCCATCACAGTCCCCCCAAAAACATTTTTTCAGACAGAGGGACCCAGTTTAATTCCAAATTCTGGGGTAAAATAATGTGTCAGCTCCAAGTGAAACTCAATCTATCAACAGCCTTCCACCCTCAAACCAATGGCCAGACAGAGTGGTTTAACCAGATATTGGAGACCTATCTTTGCATCTATGTCAACACTAGACAGGATAATTGGGCTGACCTACTGCTCTTGGCCCAGTTCAGCTACAAAAGCTCTTATCACTTGGGGGCCAAAATATCCTCCATTTACGGCCAACTACAGTTTTGCCACACAAGAAATCCCCACCAAGGGCTGCCCAGGAACAGTACCTAAATCTAATAAGTGCTTCTAAAATTTGAAAGTAACCAAGAAGAGCTTATAGGCTAACCTTCAATATGCCCAGCAGAATTACAAGGTCCAAGCTGACAAACACCAGCAAGCCAACCCCAAATTTGAAGTAGGTTCCAATGTATAACCAAACACCAAGAACCTCAAGATCAACCAGGATGGTTGGAAATTAGGATCACAACACATTAGACCACTCAAAGTGCTTCAGAGAATCTCTGAAACAGCTTATAGAGTACAACTTCCTGAACGGTTGAGTGCCCACAATGTCTTTCATGTATCCAAGTTAGAAGCAGAGTGAGAAAGGCCACCCACACATCAGACCTGGGATAGCAACCCTCTACCAACCATCCTAAAACACACTCCAGAGTGGGAAGTAGAAGCCATACTAGGATATAGAAATGTATTTAACCAGATTCAGTACCTAGTCTCATATTGGGGTACCCAATGGAATTAAACTTGTGGGAACCTGCAAAAAATCTCATCAATGCTCCTGAGCTCATTGCCAAGTACTGCTAACAGACAGGTCAGCCAAAGGGAGAAGGAAAGGCAACTGTAAGGAATATTCCTGACAACAAACTTTCACAAGACAAGATTTTGTGCGCAATTGATATCAAAAGTCAAGACAAAAAATTGCAGCAGTTTCCCCTGATTAGGGAAATTGTTGCAAAACAACAGTTTTTTGAAAAAGATATTGAAAATTGGAAAATTCAAAAATTTGTGTTTTATACCCTGGCCGCGGGCCAAGCGCCCCCGCTGCCAGCCACTGCTTGCCAGCCTGCCGCTCCTGCCACCCAGCTGGCAGGGGGCAGCACACCCCCCACAGCGGGATTGTCCACCCCCACTGGATGGGGAAACTGCCAAATTGGGAAACCAAAAAATAAATTTCCTAAAAGCCAAATTTAGGGAAAAGTTCTGCCCAAATTTGGAATCTATCAAATTGTGATGGGGATGATAGGCTGCCCTGCAAAGTCACTAATGCAGTAATTTCAGAAGTGGAATTTGGGTACATGACAGTGCTTGAAGAGACACCAAACCAATACAGGACAGAGATTAACAATTCATTGCTTGCAAACCCCCTCCAATATCACTCCCAAAAGGGAATTCCAGACAACATCAAGTGTTTGGGGTTTCTTGTTCAATGTTTTTCACTATTCATGCTCCACCAAGGAGATAGTATAAAATAAATCTCAATCACTTGATGATTGTTTGTTCTATCATTGAGCAAATTACACCTCAATTGTTATCACATAAATTAACCAAGACTTTACCCTTCAGAAAGTTAAAGACACTTAGCTTTGTCTGCCCTTCCCCAGGACTAGAGGATGAACCACCTTATCTTCTTGGCTGTCCTTACAGCCTGCCTCAGGATTGGGGGCCACCAACACTATCAACTGCATGGGCATACAATAACCCAAATGGTGAGTACTTTTACAAGTAGCCAGCACAGCTCTACTCTTCTGATCAGTATTTCTGGCCTACTCTTTTTTTAGCCTCCACTCCACTCAGTCCGTAGCTATATACACCCTTGTATACTACATACTCACGTATTTCACTGGTAGTTTTGGCTGTTATCACATACACACAAAGGATTTTTGATGGATGATGGCAGTCTATCCCATTGTGACTGCGCTCACTGGGTTCCAAGTGGCCAACTTGGGACCTTAATTAGCTAGAATACTTCCCTGATTGTTGGGACTTAACAGCAGAAGTGTACGTGACTTTACATCATAAAATGACCGGCAGAACCACCATCTCTTACATCCCTACACATCAGCAAGTTGACACCATTCTATGTTACCACAAAGACCTAGGACATACTAAAAGCCTCAACCACAATGGATTCATTAAACAAAAAAGATGGTGGCCAACCTTATACCAGGATGCCCAAAGAGTCCTAGACCAATGCAAAGTATGTGAAAATTTTGCAGAAAGCAACACCACACCTAAGTCTGTACTGCCTATTTGTTCACAGCTACCCTTCAAGATATGGGCCCTTAAGATTGTGGGACCCATGCTGGGAAAAAAACAAGAAGAAGTACATAATCACTGCAATTAGCTTTACCACTTGCTGGCCAGTGGCACAAGCAGAGAAAACTCACACAGGCAATGACATGCGGCAACTCATAGGAAAGGAAATCATCAGCAAGTTTGGAAAGCCATAACTCCTGATAACCAACCAAGGCAAGGAAACGGCCTCTGAAGATACCAACATATACCTCACTAAGTGTGGGGTCCAGAACAAGGTGACAACACCTTATCATCCTCATGTCAAAGGACATGTGGAATGGCTAAATGGCAGCCTTGTGCAAGCCTTGGCCAAGCTCACCCCCAGGAGACATGAGGAATGATATAAGCAGCTACTAACTGCATTGCTTTTATGCCAGACCTGTATGAACAGATCCACCAGTAAAAGCCCCTTTGAGCTTGTTTATGGCACACAGCCCAATATCATCCAAGCACTATCAGGACCCAAGCTTGAAATGCCAATCAAGGTCTCATTTCATTCAGATCCCCAGGTCATACAGGATAATATTGATCAATCAGAAATAGAAGAAAAGCGTCTACAAAAGAACTTTATCCCATCCAAGACAGACATGAAGTTGGCGACAAAGTCTGGCTAATGAATACCCATAAAAGTAAATTACAGCCAGAAAATTGTACCTGCCATCATCCTAAAGGTAAACAAAAACAAAACTTACCTTGTGCAAAGGCTTTCAAAGCACAAGCAAGATAAAGTCCTCCATCACAAGCACCTAAGATCCTGCAAAGCAAGACAAAAATAATTCAAGACCATTCTATCCGCCACCAAACAACAGTTGGTGCAATATGGCGCCCATGATCCCAACAACCTCCCTGCCAATTTGACACCAGAGGAGGCTTAACTTCAGCCAGGGGGTTGAAAAAACAGCAGGCTAAACCCTAGCAAGGTTCTGAGTAAACAGGTTTGTGACCCAAGATCCAATTATCCAGTCACTTGAAGCCAAACTAGGAAGTTGACTCAAATTTTCAAATCCAACAACATGAACAAATGATGATCCCTTACGGTGGATACCTTGTTTTGGCGCTTAACTCATTATCAGGATCAAGCCACCCCCTCCACCATCTCACTGTATGATAAACACAATTATGTTCCTGTTATCAATGACTCAAAATAACTATAAAATTGTTATCTCTCAATAAAGAATATTATCTAGTTTCTAAACATTTTCCCCTTGTAACTCTGCTAAAACAGAACAGTTACAACAATAATCAAGGTTTTGATTCCCAATACACCTATCATTTATTTCTCTAAACCACTATCCTTGAGCAGTGTCCTTTAAAATTGTACAAGGGTTATGACCACAATCTATAAGCTCCATTTGCGGTTGCTGAATCCTGGTAAGATAAATTCTGCAAGTAGGTCCTGGCTATTGTTTTAGCCCAGGCAAACATAGGTAGTTGTCTTCTTCAGTATGCTAACATCCCAGCTCTTCTTTAAAGGGCTGTATCAACAGATTGTTGTAGCAATCTTTGTCTTGCAACAACTCCCAAGGATTGGACAATCAAGCTGTATAGAACTCCCCTTTTATATTCAATGGTGATATTATTCTATTATCTAGTTTCCTGTTTACTTCTGATTTATGTGCTCCAGATAAGTGTATACTTGATACACTACTTCTTTGGCTTTTGGGAGATCATGAATCTTACCACGGCAGGGGATATTCCTGGAGAGATGAGTGGGCACTGTATAAGTAACTTATTAAATGATATATCTTGGCTGGGGACTAATGCTTTCTGTATATGCTACAGGTCCTGGGTGGGTCAAGTTGTGCTATAGCCCTCTATTCTGACCTGGAACCTTAGCAGGTGAGTTCCCTGGGAGTTTTTACCTAAGCTGTCCCAAAAGAGTGATGACTTTACTGCCCCATAACCTCTTATACCCGCTTTAGTAATGATAAAAAGCTCTATGGCTTCCAGGATGTTTGCATAATTAGAGGTATTTTTATAATAGGGGATGTATGGTTTCCTTTGCATTGGTGCTATAGGACTTGTAGACAGGTTAGGAAGCAGCACTGCTGAACTAAACATGTCAGACCCATATGAACCATGTTATTGGTACTCCTTGAGATTTATATGGACCTCTTAGATGGGTTTAGAAGTAATCACTAGCCTTAAGATCTTCAGGGCTGTGAATTGAGCGCTCCTGAATTTCTTGATAAAGGATAAGGGTGACTTAAATAATAGCATATTTGATCTAGCTCTCCCAGGAAACTGTTCCTGTGGATAATGATTCATAAGCCTTGAACGGGGAGGCGCTAAACCCTGCACCTGATGTTAAAACAGCAGGCTCAACCTGCCAGCAAGGTTCAGAGTAAGCAGGTTTGTAACCTGTAATCCAACTATCCAGTTACTTGGAGCCAGACTAGGAAGTCAACTTGGATCCCCAAATCAAACAACATGAAAAAATGATAATCCCTTACAGTAGATACCTCAATTTGGCGCTTGACTCACTATCAGGATCAAGCCACCCCCTTCATCATCCAACCGTGTGATCAACACAATCATGTTCCTGGTATCCACAATTCATAATGACTATATAATACCTATATCTCAATAAAGAATATTATCTATTTTATAAATATTTTCCCTTGTAACTCTGCTAAAACAGCACAATTATGACACTGATTTAAATATCTCACCAGAAAAAAGAATTTGGTCTCTATAGGGATCCCCTCAGATCTGGCAGTTCATCTGGAAAAAATCTGGGGTGCTATTCTAGCTATAAAAGGCATACCATCAATCTTGGTATGGTTGTTATTCTTGTATGGATTTTGGTTCTATGATTTAAATAATTCCCAGGTATATTATTAGGATTAGTCTGATCCATGGGATGATTGGTATCAATTCATTGCGGTCATAAGTTTCCTCTCCAAGCTCAGCAAACAATTTCTTTGTGGAACTTCTAGGCTGTTAATCAGATTGGGTGCAGTTGGCAGCTTTGATACCCTATATGTTTATATCCAACCGGGAGTTTCATCAGATGGAGATGCAATAAGAGATGAAAAATTTTCTGGACCGCCAGAAATCTACCTCTACACTCTGGCTACCTTCTAAACTGTCACATGTGGTACAGTAGTTTTAAAAGCTATGGCAACAACCAAAAATACTTCAAATTTAAACAAAATGATTTCAGATTCAAATGAAATCCAACTCTCAGGTTAAAATATACACTCTGTTAACAGGGTTTATTGGCATTAATTGGCAAAATGGGTCAACACAGCAATAAAGTACTCACACGCAAAGCAAAACCATTCAAAATATAATCCAAAATACATGGATTCACAAACAAAATAGTGTGAGTTGACTTTTGGTGTACATATGTTTACTATGTGAATTGGTGACAAAATACACCCAAGAAAGGTGTGTCAAAACTCAATCCAAAAACAAAACACAATATCAACTCACTATGTAAACAAAATTAGTCAATCATTTTGTGCAATGTGTTGTAATCAAGAATGATATCAATGTATCTAAAATAAGACACAAGATCTGAAACATAAATTTTAAAAATATTGTTTTGGGTACTTAATTTGACGTAAAATATGAGAAAATGAGTAGAAATTATTTTGGGTATTCTAAAATGGGCATTGTAAAACCAAAAACAACAAACTAAGAAATAAAAAATCTATAATTGGGATATTGGGTGGAAAAAATATTAATTGAATATCCATAAACAGATAAAAGCAAAAATTAAAAATAGGGAGTAACTTAATTAAGTTTTTTAATATTTTATTAAATTCTCAAAATGGAAGGAACACAGCAACAGACTACCATTTCACCCGTTGTGCGCCGCGGTCGCGGTTGCCCCCACGGGTCAAAGAATAGACTTAGTACAACACAAGTGCCTACTCAGGAGGGAGGCGGGAGAGGAGAGTTACATAGTGACGCTGCACTGACACAGCCGTTTCAAGGAGCACAAGCTGCTAGGGTGCAGAGCATCAACCCTTGGGTCCCAAAGCTGACCCAGAAGCCCACCAAAGTCACCACTACAAAGAAAGTTAGAATCAAGGAGGTAGAACTTACTTTGTATGTGTTTGACATTGTGTACCGGCAAGAGTTGGTACTGTCAGCCATGCTGGAGAAGGTGAAGCTGAATATGATACTAGCTACAAGCCCTATGTCAGTGATGGCAATCAGGAGGATGACAAGGAGCCCCAGTTCTACCAAACTGATGAGGGACAGCTGGTGTTAAAGAAATTTGCTGCATTTTACACCAAGATGCCCATGCCCTGTGTTGTGCCCAACACCAACAAGCCAATCCCCACTGCTAAAAAGCCCGCTCACAAGCGCATTCCTGACATTAAGCGCATCATCCTTTTCCAGCTCATGCGGGAATCTGGTGATTACAAGGTGGCTGCGGCTCTTGTTGGGGTGGATCCAAAGTACACCTCAAAGACCTTCAACAAGTTCATTGATACTGGCCAAGTCCTTGCTGCAGAGAAATCCTTGCGTGTTTCAACCATGCTCACCAAGGAGCACAAATGGGCAATCCGCCAGTGGATAACCTGAGATTGCCATCTTAAACTGGCAAATATATAGGCCATGATCAAGTCTGCTTTTGGGATTGAGGCCTCAATTTCCTTCTATTATCTTTTGGTCAAAGGAATGTGCTTTTCCTGGAAAAAGCTCGGGGTATCCCCCTACAATTGGAACAGCCCAGCCAATATTGAGACCCAGAAAAATTATGCTGAGGCGTACACTGCCCTCAAAGCCAAGGGGATGGTGAAATTCTATTATATTGATAAATCAGCATTTGCCTCATTGATGCACAATGAGTATGGGTATGTCCCCAAAGGCTCCAATGACGGGATGGCTTGGCGTGCTGCAGTCCGCGCCACAGCATACTCAATGGTGGCTCTCTTTGGTCCAAAGGGGGTCAAGCTGTACCAAATGATACTAGTCTTCCACAATAGCCAGACCTTCCTATCATTTCTATGATTGGTCCAGGACCACCTGAGGCGCACAAACCCGGGCTTCACCAACGTAATTATATTGGACAACGTTGGTCTCCACAAGGTGGCAGATATTCTTGAAGAATTTCCATCAATTGACACCAGCATTGCAGTGGGCCCCCAGCAATTGGCCACAACAAATTTGCGCCTTCTCTTCCTCTCTGCCTATTTGCCCTTCCTAAATCCCATTGATGAAGTCTTTGGGTGGCTCAAGCAAGTTGTCAAGCAAGGAACCCCAACAGGGACCAAGGACCTGTTTGATTTGCTGCAGGCCAGGATCCATACCCTCCCAGCTGAGACTGTGGCTAAATTCTATGGCCACACTGATTTGTTCATCCCCACATGCCTAGCCAGACAGCCAATCAATTAAAGGCTTAGTGTGTCCAATTTTTTTATATTCTCTGATTTACTATTCAAGATTTTTTAATTATCATTTTATATTTAGATGTTTTCACGCCTGCAATCACATTCAGAAGATCCATCAATAGATAGTAGTAATTTATTTATTTTATTATATATTATTTTATTATGCCATCTGAGGTAATCCCAAATACTTGATACTGGATTACGCAAATAGATTTAAATCACTTTTGTCAAATAAATATAAAATAGACTTATGAAAATTAAACGTAAATTGTACAAGTTAGAATTTATTTTATTAACGTATAACTTTATGCTTTTTGAAAACTGTTTCTGCAATATATTTTGAAATTCTTCTTTGCTAAAATATTATTTGAAAAATTATTTATAATATAAAAATATAGTAGAGTATAAATATATTTATTGATATAGAGATAAAATTAAGTGCGCCTGTAATGGTTTGGCGGTATGTACCCACCCTGCAATGGAGGTGGCGCACAACCTCCACTGCCACACTGTGGACGGTGGATACACCCATATTAAAGTATTCACGCCTGCTGGTAAAAGGAAGGATGGTGAAAAGGGAATGGAGGAGCAGCTTTTCTGGCAGGGCTGCAAACCTGAAGATGCCAGCCAGGACCAGGGCGTCCTGGATGAAGTGATCCACTGAGTTGTACCCAGGAGGGACCTTCTTCCTGTCCAGTGAGAGCCTGGTCTTGTCAACCCCAAGAAGGACCCTGTCTAGGTCCTCTACACCAGCGCTCATCCTGAAGAAGAAAAGATAACCAAGGTAAACAACAAGGTGAAGCCTTTGTCCAGCAAAGGCTTCTGTAAACTTGCACAATTTGTTGTATACTGCGCTAATCTTCTTCTTGTGCTTGGTTTTGGCAAAGGTCAGCTCCATAGCTGCTGGGACCCCCGTCTTGTTGGCGCTCCAGGCCAGCCCAAAGTCTGCCAGGAGGATATTTGTCTTCTTTATGGCTGTTGCTTCTGCAACAGCCAATTTTGACACTGTGCGCCCAAAGTTCTCCAAAAGGTAAGAGATGGTATGCTCCACCAGGAAGCAGAAGCAAGCAGCCGCATGAGCCCAGCCCATCTCTGGTATATTCTTGAATGAGAGCGTTGCCAGGACGTCCCAAACAAGCTCAATGGAGTTTACACAGTAAACTTCACTGAGGTTAACTGGGTCTAGACAGACCAGTTGGGCATCCTTGTAGGCAGTAACTGTCCACTCAGATGCCCCCTCACCATGTAAAAGCCCAGTCAATGCCTCCCTGGACATCAGGAATGTACCATGGATCCTGTCTTCAAGCTCCCGCAAGACAGGGGTGGACAGGAAAAGCTGCCTCACCATATGATTAGCATAGTTGGCATAGAAAGTGGGGGGGGGACAAAAGGGACCAGGACCTGACGGAGTTCACCATCAACATCTTCTAAAAAAAAGATAAGTATTTAAGAATTTTTATTAATTATAATTTTTTAGGTTACCTTCTTGGGTTTCTTCCTTGCCGGCGGCTTCAGCTGGCTTTGCCATTCTTAGCGCAAGCAGTTGTGCAGGCAATTTGGTATCCTCTGCCCTGGCACGCTTGGCAGGTTTGAGGTGGGCATACATCTCTGGGTCATCAACCCAGACAGGCGGCGCGGAAAGATTGTATGCCTTGAACTGGAGCCCCTCAACCACAGTTTTTTGAATATTTAGTAAGCGCTCAATTGTCTTCTCTGGGGTGTCAGGCATTTTTGACATTAGTGCCTTTGCAGACACCTTGTCAATTTTGTCCCCAGTGAGGACGGCAGACTTCACCTTTGCTTTGACCTTGCGGTCAATTTCTTTGATTTTGGCAATTGCCAAGTCAAGGTCCTTCAGAAGTTTTTCAAATTCTCTCATTGATTTTTTACTAACCTTTCCATATGTTTTTATAGCTTTTGCCTCAATAAATTCTGTATTATTTTGATACTGCTGCTCTTTGTTTATTCCTTTTTGTTTTCTCATTTACCACATTATCTATCTTTTTACCCATTGTTTATATGTTTTACGCTCATCTCAATATGTGTTGTTTGCTTTGTGTTGGCATTGTTTCCTTGATTACCATATTTTTTTGGCGCTTGACATAGCCCCTTGTGAAAATATTAACAACAATTTGGTGATCAACTGAATTTAAATTAGAAAATTATAGTGTTAACTGTTTTTTAGATAAAGTTGTTACTGATCTGAATTCAAAACCTTAATGATAAACTTTAAGCCAATCAGGAGCCAAGTGATAAAGTGATTGTTGTGACATAAAGGGACATTCAATAATTCTTTGGTATATGTGCGCTAATTAATATGATTGGCTGGATGGTTTGCCATTGTACCCCATTGCCGCTGTGGCAAGTTGTTGATGGACTAGTGCTAACCCAGAAGCTGATTTGGCACTGGTCCATCAACAACTTGCCACAGCGGCAATGGCGTACATTGGCAAACCATCCAGACAATTATATTAATTAGCGCACATGCATCAAAAAATTATTGAATGATCCTTTATGTCACAACAATCACTTTATCACTTGGCTCCTGATTGGCTTAAAGTTTATCATTAAGGTTTTGAATTCAGATCAGTAACAACTTTATCTAAAAAACAGTTAACCTTATAATTTTCTAATTTAAATTCAGTTGATCACCAAATTGTTGTTAATATTTTCACAAGGGGCTGTGTTTGGGTGCTAAAAATAACTGTGTTCAGGATCTAGATACACAACATAGTAAATATATGATTTTATAGAAATAAGCTGAACATAAAGAATATAGCCAACTATAAACAAAGAGAACACAAACAATTGAAATTCAAAATAAAGAAAATATAAATAGAAATTTTAAGGGGCCAGGGGGTTTAATGAGGCGGGGAAGAGTGATGCCTAGTAGGCAGAATGGCGCAAGAAGGAAGACATAGAGGCGGTGCTGACCTGGGGGGTCTGGGATTGTATGGATTGGGCTTGCGGGTTAGGGGTGTTGGTGGTGGGGGTGGAGGCAGGAGGATTGCACGTGATGGCTGACATATACCACTCATTGTACTCCTCATCAGTCATTGGCTGGATGAGCTGGTAGGTGGCTATAGCACAGGATGGGAGGCGCTTATCCTTGCATGATTGGTTGCCCATGTTCACATGGAAAACCATTTGGGCAAACAAGTCAGCCACCATTTGGTGACCAAAGAGAAAATTGTGATCAAGGACCCCAAGATAGAGGTTGTTGAAAGCCTGAGGGCGGCACTCCTGGAGTGTATCTCTAATATTAAAGAACACAACATCTGCCAGATGGACGTCGGCGTGACCAGCTGGGTACACAGAGCTCTGGTGCCCACGTTCCTGGAAGGCCTCGAGGGCAGTGGAGCTTCCCTCCATCTGGTGGCTCAAGAAAACCTGGTATTTGGAATTTGAGCCATCCCAGGAGTTGAGCAATCCACTGAGGATGTGGCTGTATGAGTACCCATCAATGAAATCAGGGTTTGTCCAATAGTAGACAAAACCCTTGGCTGAAACAGCCAGAAGTGCACCAATTAATGTCCCCTTCTTGACCTTCTTCCTTCCATTCTTGGTGACAGCTTTTCTTTGCTCATCAAAATTGTCAAATGCAATTGATAACTTGTAGTAGGAGATGAAAATGACATCATCTGACAGACTTGTCAGGCATTGGACCAGGGTTGCCTCAATCTCAAGATCATACGGGGAATCCTCAGCACCATCCCATTGGTTGCCGGCAAAATTGGTAAGAACACGTATAGAAGCCACCTTTATGTGCATCCAGAGCTTCACAATGCGCTCAGAAACCCATATGTTATGGTGCACAAGTGCTTCCAGACCTGGGTCAAGGAAAGCTTGGGATCCTGCTGGAGGAGGTCAAGCATGATTGGGTAGGCCTCGCTAATCTGGGACTCTGGGGCCTTCTTTGGCTTCTTGGCTGTCCTAATCAGATTTCCCTTATTCATCAAGTTGTTGAATTCCCGCATTATTTGGGCTCAGGTGAATTGTAATTGGCTGGCTATCTGATCCCAGGACAGACCCTGCAGTTTGAGTGCCACAATTTCCTGAAGAATTTGTCCGGTGATGATTTGTTGCTTGGGGCGCTGGGCCAGGGGAGCTGAAGCCTGATTGGCTGTAGGGGGCAGGTTAGCTGGTGGCAGGGAGTTGTTCCAAATCAAGGTTGTCATCCTGATTGGTTGGTTGGTGGGCAGCTTGTGCGGGGGTGGATACGGGAGCAAGGGCAGAGCTAGACGCTAAGTGACTCTCAAACAAGTCAAAGCCATATGGGTCAGGGGACAGTAACAGGTCAGCTTCCTTGTTACCCACCTCAAAGGCTTGGGTGTAAACAGATGCCTCCACGTTCTGAGCCTTGCCTCCATTGAAGCTGGTCTGGCTGCTGCTGGCTTGGCTGCTGGCGCTGTCAAAGATATTGCTGTTAAAAACCATTGTAAAAAACCTAAGATAAAATCACTAAAAGTAGAAAATTTAAAGTTTAATGATTTATTTTTATTTTAATCTTGAGTCCATATTTGGAAGGGTCTCAAAACCTTTTAATACAAATCTGGAGCCATGAAAATGGATAAAGTACCTCTGTTCCTAAATTGGATAGCTGTTGATTGGCTGTTAAACTGTTATTTTTCTATTTTAGGCTGCTCATACTACACATCTTGTGTGAGTTCATTTTGTTCTGTGCTTGTGTAATCTCGCTTCTAGATTGCTCAAGTTTTGTTTCATTTTAGTTTTTCTGTCGGTGCCTCATATGAATCCTGATTGGATTATAGTATACTCCGGAACAGCATCCATCCATTTCACTTGTTGTGTCAGTTCATTTCATTTGTGGTTTGAACTACACTGCTTGATGTTTGCTTTAATTTCGTATAATGGGTTAGTGAAATTTCATTTTTGGTTTGACAGTTCATTTATTAACCAAAAATATTTAAATTAATTGAATACTGAATCTTGCGCGACTTGGATTTTGTTTGAATCTGAAATCATTTCATCTAATTCTGAAGTATTTTTGCTTGTCGCCATAGCTTTTAAAACTACTGTACGACAAGTCATTATACCTAAAAAAGGGTTGAAGCCAATGAATTATAAACGGCAGATGATGAATCGTGGGTATCCATGATAAAAAGGGTTGGGACTGCAGCTTATCGTAGGGGATATACTGTACCGTGGAAGGACGGTATAGGCTATTCTTTACAATAAAGTTGAAGAGAAAATCAGCTGGTATTCAACGAGACTCTTCTTTGGTTGAACGAGGAACCTCTTCGTTGAGATTGTCCCACCCCTTCAACATGGCCGAGCAGGAGGCTGCTGTTAAAGTTTTCACCGAGGAAGCCTAATGCATAATTGATGAGGAGTTCGGGACTTAAACTTTTAGATCCCTGCTTTTTTCCTGGAGCAGCTCAGGGTTCAGCAGAAAGGTTCGTGAATTCGATTGGGAAACGCTGGGATAGATATGTAAAGCAAGGTTGCTTTTAATGGACTTTATATAGATGTCGGTCGGGTAAAACTAGCTGGTTAGGAGGTGGGGGGAGAATTTGTGGTGAGAGAGCAGGAAGTCAATCAGGTCGAGGCAGACGGTAGCAGTTTTCCTTGTAAACGTGACATTTTTCCCTCGGGCTATGGTATGCTTGGCTTTCAGTAGGCTCCTTTGGAAGTGGTCGCTGTAGCCAAAGGCCTTCTTGAACGGCTTGGTGTGGGCTATCATGAAAGCGAGGGATGGGATTAGGATATGGATGTAGTCGAGGCCAAACGAGGAGGGAGTGATTGTTGCTGCCAGCTGGATTGTGTTGATAGCAACTACCATTCCTCGCTGGGAAGGGCTGTTGATGGTAAATGTCAGCGGAGCTTTTGAGATGCGGTGCGAGGAGTTTTGGGGGATGTAGCAGAATAGTTTGGATAGTTCAATGTGGTCGTTGTTGTAGCGGAGAGTTAGCGTCAGGAGGGATCGGCGAAGGAGAAGCTTTTGAGAGGCGGATCGCGGGACCAATTGCTCCAGATTATCCCAGCCCCATCTAAAGTTTTCGGTTAAGGTGTTTAAGTGAGCGTTGAGTTTTTTAATGAAGGGGGCTGTGGATCGCTTGTCTCGGACAGCAAGTAAATGATCTCTACTTGCAGTTAAGATGATGGTGAATGAGTGGTAGATGGTTTGGCTGGTGATGTAGTGGATGCGGTCCGTCAAATGAAGAAATTGATTGAAGCTTGCTATTCGGGGAAGAAAGTTGGAATTCAAATGCTGCTTGTCCATATTAACCCAAATGTATCTATGCCATATGAGGGATTGAGCTATACTTAAGCTATATTCACCATAGTTTGTCAGATGAAGAGCAAGGGTACGTTCTAGCCAGAGTGGAGAAGAAGGGGGTGTCTTGTGTAAGCCAAGGAGCGTGATGAGTCTGTTGGTGATACATAATATCTTAAAGCGTGTTTTAGACAACCAAGGAATCCGGGAACCAAACTGGACCAGGAGGAGACATTGGAGGGAGTCTAGAGTATTGGGAAGGTTCAATAGATCTAATTCGACAAGGTTGTTGGTTTGTATGGCTTCCCTTACTACCTCTGTCTGTGGCATACGTTCAAGGCCAATCTGAATGACAAGCTTTTTTAGGGTATCTGAGCGAGGGTGGGAGTGAAATGCTTCTTCTGAGAACAGCGGGTAGAATGGATTGAAGACGTAAAAGAATACGCTTGATGCCAATTTAAGAGTATTTGATATTTCATCTGTGAAGTATAGGAGCTGGAGACTTTTTCGCGTGCTAGACAGATGCCGGGGTATTTTGTAAACATCTGAGCTTATTTTTAATATCTCCTTATATTCCGTGGGCCTGGGAAGTATAGATTCCATTGGCAGCAGATGTCTGCAGAGATAGAAGCGTTGTAGGGGAGTTAAGTTGCAGTTTTCAATCACTTGGCTCCATGAGGATATCTGGACTTGGCTAGGCTGAAGTATCCAGCCAGCCTTGGACAATGTTTGGAAAATCCGGTTGCCTTGCAATGTCCTTTTACGAGTACAAATGTGCCCCGACTTTGAGCATCGCCTGCAGACAGGAGCTTCACGGCTGCACTTGACATGTGATGCACTACACTGATCGCAGACGATATTGGCCAAACCGGCGTCGAAGACTAACATTGTACCTTTTCGTTGAAGCTCCATGTTTGTTCTGTCAGGTTGCGAAGTGGATTTCTAGTTGATTTATCAACGATCCACTTTAATCCACGTGCCTATTAAATCCTCTTTGCAGCAGGCTTCCGACGTCAATGTTGGCTGCTTTGGAGTAATTCAGAAGAGATTGCCTTATAGGGAAGAAGCCCGAAGCCTTAATGCCTTATTGGATCATCCTCGACGTTGCTACCCACCATCAGGTCAGCTAGACCACAATGATCCTTGCCACATTATTCATTTTAATATAGTATTTTATTTAATGAGTAAATCGTCAGGAGCCTTACTAGGGCAGACGGTCTAATGTAGGGATTTCCCCCTTTGCCGGTTTAGAAGAGCTACCAGCCTTTTTACCCACACCAACTCACTTCCCAACGGACATCTGGGCCTCGTTTCTTGCGTAAAATCCGGTCCGGATAAACCACCTCTCAGCATACAGTTAGCAATGCCTAGTGGTAGTATAATCCTTATTTTTCTTACCACTACATCAAAGAAAGGCATTCCCATTCCCACTGAGATAATGTTGGCTAACCTTGACAGTAACCAATAAGTTAAATATATCCTAAAGCAAGCTTTCTAATCCATATTACAAGTTCGATTCTTCTGCCTTGACTTCTTTTGAAATTGAAACCTTCTATAACCACGTGAGCTGTCCACTCCGGACTTGCCTTTATGATCAACTCGGTTGAATCAACCGGTTTGGATCAACACCACGATATAAACTCACCAGTGTGTGCCAGCATAGGAAACAATTTTACATAAACGATGCCCAAGTGGCTCGATTTAGATATTTCTACCATTGAGCTGAGGTTGCAACTGGCGCTCGATGATCGCCAGTTAGTTGCACCTGCCACTCCATTCGGATTCAACTTCTCCAAATGGCCAGCCTACCGGGGTTCACGTTAAATCCACAGCTCCACGAAAGTAATGGGGTGCGGATTAAGCTGTAGAACCTGCAGATCAATCAACGCAACTGAAGTCCAAAGAGGAACCGATAATAGGAGTGGGTATCTGGAATATCTTTAGGCTAAATCATTCACCGCGTATAACTTTCCCTTTAAGAAAGTCCAGAGAATATGAGCGATCAGAGTCATCTGATCAATAATAACCCATTTATTAAAGATACTTCAGTTGTAGTATTTCAATCTGTCCTTTTAACAAAATTAGGGAGGGGAAATAATCACGCCACATATCCTCAAGCAAAATACAAATCGAGGCCGCTATAAGTTACTTATCAGCCTGAAAGCCTTCTGATATACGGTTGCCACATTTAAAACCTAATTGCTAAAGATTGTTCATTTTTATATCTTATATTAAACTACGGACCAATAAGTTTAGGGTAGAGGGGATCGAAAATAAATCTTTGTCCAGACCGGCAAATCTGTTAACCAAAGTACGCTATTGCACAATTACCATCCTTCCCAACCCCCTTACTTCCATAATCCCTTTCAGAAACCCTCCCATGCATCTGGAACTACATTGATCCCTTTTCTGTTCTACGATCACGTTAAAAGGTAATCCATAATATTAAATAAAATCAATCTTTCTTCTCTATTTCTCACTTCCCAGAGCATAGCCTTATCACGGGTAGAAGCTTACTGGATGATCTAATATACCATCCTAACTAGGGATGCTTCGGCTCAGCCCCGGCTAGCTAATGGCTTTTGGCCGCTAAATCTAAAACAGAATTATAATATATTTAAGCATATTGAAATAAATCTTTCAAAGGAGAGGTCAGGAGCCAAAAACTGGCCGCGGCTGCCTGGGGCTTGGCCGAAGCAGCCCTAATCCTAACCAACAATAATCACCCTAGCCTCCCAGCAAACCATAAAGTATTGCTAGATGGTGTCAAAACCGCAGGCTCGACCCGCCAACAAGGTTCCAACCAAGCGGGTTTGTGACCTGCAATCCGATTACTCGGTCACCTGAAGCCAGACTAGGAAGTCAACTTGAATTACCAAATCCAACAACATGAACTGATGATGATCCTTCACGGTGGATACCTCAATTTGGCGCTTGACTCACTATCAGGATCAAGCCACCCCCTTCTTCCATCCAGCCGTGTGATCCCCAATCTTGTTCCATCTATCCTTGATTCACATGAACTATATAATCACTATTCCCAATAAAGATTATTAGCTAGTTTCTAAATATTTTTCCCTGTGTAACTTTTCTAAAACAGCACAGTTATGACATTGTAGCACAGGTAGGCTCTCTATCCTACCTTATCTTGAAAAATTCTGCCTGTTGCCCGCACACACCGCGGCCAACAAATCCTCGACAGAATCATATCTGGCCTCCCACCCGACTGGACTCCGTATACTCCTGGTACCACAATACCTGATGGTTTTGTCCTCTACCAAAACACAGTGATCCTGATACCCGCCTTCAGTGTCATGTCTGCACAAGGTTTCTTTCAGGCACCTTCCTCAATGCCGCAACCAGCTGACAAAACCACCATGCCCACCTATGTAGCACAAAGACTTTGCAGTGCCGCCTTGGAGCCCTTTGACAGAGCCAACAACAACAATGCCGCCGCATGGATCCAGTCCGCCCAGAGCAAGCTGGCTCAAATGGAATGCCCACAGCAATTCTGGATTGCGGAGATTTCCATTTGCTTGACCCATGACTCTGGCACCTGGTGTGAAAAGTGGCACAAAGAGCACACTGACAAGAACTGGGATACCTTTAAGCAGGACTTCCTGGCAAGGTTTGTGCTTAAGGATACAGCGCTCATGATCATACACTAAGTAAAGAACCTGATCCAGACAGGCACCGTCAAAGAGCTCACCTGCGCCTATGAGGAACTCCGTCTCTGTGCCCCATCCAACATGGCCTTTGACACCCCAGCTACATACCTCATATACTACAACGCTCTCAAGTTGCACGTGATGAGACATGTGAACCTGGACCAGGTAACCAACCTGCAAAGCCTGTACTGTGAAGCAGAAAAAGCAAAACAAACATCCAACGCTCTACACAAGGCAAAGACTGGAAAACAAGAAAGGCCCAAGAACTCCCATCCAAGCAGGCGTTCTACTTGACCACCTCCTGGAGGCAACAGAAACAACACCAACCACAAACCCACGGGTTCAAATGGGCATGGAAATGGAAATAATGGCCAATTAAATTGCACTCATTTCCGTGTCACCACCACCCAAGGAAATCAAGATGAGGGAAAAGCCCGGGGAGAGCACTAAGCAAGCTAAGCTCTCCCCACGCAACTCCTGACTTGCCCAACAATGAATACCAACCCAAGAATGTGGACCAATGCCCAATGATCCAAGTGCCCTCAGAAGACCTGGTACTATACACCATTGCCAGACATCCCAATAAATTGATGCCCTATCCTTTCTGCTTTTGCAGTTACACAGGCTCAGCACTCCTGAACTTGGGCGCAGATTGAACCTTAGTCAACAGTAGCTTTGTGGATAAATTCAAGCTGGCCACTAATCTTTTGCGGATTAAAAACATGGTCCTAGCTGATGAACACCACATTGCTGTGACAAGGGAAACTGCCCCCTTCTCTGTCATGCTTGAGAACCTCCACTCCACCATCCAAGGTCCTGTCATTGACTTTCCTAAGTTTGACATTGTACTGGGACTAGACTGGTTGTATAAGAACAACCCCCACATGGACTGGACAACCTCCGTGTTGACCATCAAGTGTGAAGAGGTCAACCACCAGATCTAACCTGACTCAGTGGACCAACTCCTACGTGATCACGTCTTTGTATGCATCACTGAGACTCTGGACAAAAAGAAAAACCTGAAGGCAATTGACTGGAACTCCTATCAGTATAAAATCATACACTTTAAGGACCACCAGGATACCTTCACACATCAAGACTGCGACATTGTGGCCCACCATCCAGAAATCTTTAAGGAAGTGTTACCTGGACTACCCCTTAGAAACACATTCAACACTCTATCCAACTCAAGTGGGCTGTACCCAAGGCACGCCCCATTTACAGGCTGACCCCAAGCAAAGACTTATCTTACGCGCCTATCTCAAGGAGGCGTTGGAGAAAGGACTTATCCTCCCCTCACAAACTCCTTTTGGGGCCTCTGTATTCTTTGTGGCCAAGAAAGATGGTACCCTGCGTCTAGTCACAGAATTGAGCCCTAAACAAAGTTACCATTAAGAATTGTTACCCATTACCACTGATTGACGGCCTCTTTGACGCTTTGGGAGGTGCCTCTGTCTTCTCCAAGATTAATCTAACTGCAGGCTACAATCAGATTTGTATCAAGGAGGAAGACATCCCCAAGACGGCCTTCCGCACCAAGTACGGTTCCTACAAATGTGTGGTACTCAACTTTGGCATGACCAATGCCCTGTCCACTTTTGTAACCTTCATGAACAAAGTATTTGCGCCACACATAGGCAAACATGCCCTTGTGTACCTGGACAATATTATTGTCTACAGCCCCTCAGTGGAAAAACACCACAAAGACCTGGAGGAAATCTTTGCAACCTTGGCACAACACAAACTGTTGGCCAAGCCCTCCAAATGCCAGTTCTTCCAGGAGCAACTACCCTTCTTGGGACACATAGTCTCAAGAGACGGCATCAAACCTGACAGTCAAAAGATAAAATCCATCTTCAAGATGCCACCTCCCAAGGACAAGTCAGAACTATACACCTTCTTGGGAATGGTGGCCTATGTACGACGCTTCATACCCAACTGTGGCGTCTTGACCACCCCTTTTCCGCCATAACAGGCGCCAAGTCCAAGTTTGTTTGGACCCCACAACGTGATCTCTGTTTCAGACACCTCAAAGAAAAGCTCACAACAGCTCTTATCTTACAATACCCCAAACAAGACAGAGAGTACCAGATGGAAACTGACACCTCAGATGCATTCATTGGGGGAGTACTACAAATTAAGAATAGTGACAGTGACTTCCTGCTTGTAGCCTACAAATTGCGCAAACTGACAGATGGCAAGTGTTGATACCTTATCCACAACAAGGAACTGCTGGCCATTGTACACTGCCTAGTCAAAAGGCGCTTTTACCTGGAAAGGCAGGAAGAATTCACAGCACTAACCAATCAAAAAGTCACTCATCTATTTCAAGACTCAAGCAATTCTGTCACGCCGCCAAGCGCAGTGGATGGAGATCTTAGAAAGGTTTAACATGCTCATCCAATATAAGCCCGGGGCCAAACTTGCCATGGCAGACGCCCTGTCCCGCCTGTATGTCCGCGCTTCTAGGGGTGAAAATGGGCTCAACCCAGACTGGCCTCTCCTAGTGCTCCATACAAAAGACAAAGGGTTCCCTGCAGGCAAAACCAATATCACCAAAGAAACAATCATTTAAGAATGAGCACCTCTTTGCTGACATATACAGGAATCTTTACAGAAAGATGTCGGATGGCACAACCATTCCTTACATTCCCATACATCAACAAGTCAATACCATTCTTTGCTACCAGAGATCTTGGACATACTAAGAGCCAAAATCTATATGAATTCCTAAAACATAAATCCTGGTGGCCAACCTTATACTGCAATGTCCAGGAAGTGTTAGAACAGTGCAAGGTCTGCAAAAAGTTTGCCAAAAGCAAAACCCCGCCTAAGTCTGTACTCCCCATCCGAACCCAACTACTGTTCAAAGTATGGGCTCTTGACATTGTGGGCCCCATGCCAGGAAAGCACAACGACAAAAAATACATCATCACAGTCATTGATTTTGCAACAAGGTGGCCAGTAGCCCAAGCAGTGAAAGCACACACTAGCAATGACGTTTGACAATTTATTGGCAAAGAAATAATCAGCAGGTTTGGAAAGCCAGAGCTCCTGATAACTGATGGGGCAAACAATTGACTTCCAAAGACACCAATATTTACCTCACCAAGAATATGGTCAAACACACCGTTACAACACCATACCACCCACAGGCCAATGGACGTGTAAAGCAGCTTAATGGTAGCCTCGTGCAAGCCCTAACCAAACTCACCACCGGGAGACCTGAAGACTGGTATAAGCAGCTACAGACTGCATTACTTGTGTGCCAAACCCAAGTGAACAGATCCACTGGAAAAAGCCCTTTTGAACTGGTATACAGCACACAGCCAAATATCATTCAAGCATTGACAGGACCTAAGTTAGAAATTACAAGTCAAGTCCCCCTTGTTCAGATCCTCAAGTAGTAGAGGCCAACAGCAAGCAAGCAGCCAGCAAAAAGAAACACCTACAAAAGACATTTGTTCCCATCCACAATAGACATGAGGTCGGGGACAAAGTTTGGGTCATGAATGTTGACAAAAGCAAACTACAACCCAAGAAAGTAGGGCCAGCAATCATTCTGAAGGTAAACGACAATAACACTTACCTTGTGCAAGGCCTTGGGAAACGCAAACAAGACAAGATCCTACACCATGACTGCCTACAACCCTACAAAGCAAGACAGAAACAACAAGAAACTGCCCTGCCTGCCACCAAACAAAAAATGAGTCAATACAGCAGCCAGGCTCCTGACAACCTCCCTGACAACCTGCCCCCAGAGGAGGCTGACCTTCAGCTGGGGGGTGTTGAAACCGCAGGCTTGACCCACCAACAAGGTTCCAACCAAGTGGGTTTGTGACCCGCAATCCAATTACCCGGTCATCCAAAGCCAGACTAGGAAGCCAACTCAAATTACCAAATCCAACAACATGAACAGATGATGATCCTTCACGGTGGATACCTCAATTTGGCGCTTGACTCACTATCACTATCAAGCCACCCCCTTCTTCCATCCAGCTGTGTGATCCCCAATCTTGTTCCATCTATCCTTGATTCACATGAACTATATAATCACTATCTCCCAATAAAAATTATTAGCTAGTTTCTAAATATTTTTCCCAGTGTAATTTTGCTAAAACAGCACAGTTACAAAAATAGCACAAACCACAATTCAACACTGAAGAATGACAATAACTTTTCATACCCTTCACCATAAGCATAGAAATCAACATATAATACTCAGTCTAAAACAACTAAACCATACCCTGAGGCATGATATATCCTCTAAGTCATTCCTTTAAGCCAAGAAGTTTCTTTATTAGAGGGTGGGGTGATCTGTTGTAGAGCCCTCATTCATGTTCTCTAAGCCATACAAGCACACTCTCAGAAATGATTCCCATAAAGGTGCAAAAATGGCCAAATATGCTATTTAAATGCCAACCAACAGAAAATGAAATATTCCCAGCAAAAAATGTAATCAACTTACTAAAGCACATAGCTGCCAAACTGTGTGACAACAAAACCCCCAAGAAAGATGGGTACAAGAAGCCAACAAACACCTCCTCAAGGCTGCCACCAACAGGGTTGTCCCCTGGGTGGACATCAGAGATGGCAATCAATCAGAGAATCTGGACTGCTTCAAGGGAGATCTCTCCAGTGCATCCAAAGTAGCAAAGACACCCCAGGAAATTTGCAATCAATAAACAGTTCCTCTCACAATCCTACAGTTGCAGCATGCACCCAAGAATTTAAGAAGATCTACCACAAAATCCTCTTCTCATCACAGACATATAATGTGCGCACAAGAGCCTCATTATTAAACAGAATGAGACTATCATTCAACAGCCTTGTTTCTCCCAAATCAATCATCTGCATGCCTTCCCTATTGTGAAAGCCAATCACTCCAAAAAATTTATAAACATGGAGTACACAGCCATAATCACATGTCCACAAATGGCAACCACAACTGATGTTTACAAAAAATTCAGAAAACTCATAAATAGCAGCAACACTAGTAGCAGGCAAAATATATTTCAAAACAACCTCTGTCCTTGCACCAATATACCACCCCAACCAGTACATGTTGAGCAATATTGGGTATTGCTGGTATGTTCAAAGCTACCAAAAGATGTTAGCCTTACCAATTTACTCTACCTTTCCTATGCAAAGGACACTAAAGACTACAGTAGAAGAGAACTTTGTGGATAACAACCTTTATTGAGAAAGAGTACAATCTAGCCAGCAGCTACAATCTATCCAGGTGTAAATGAGAACTTGTTATCATCCTTCCAGGCGTCTGCATCTATATACTGCAACAATCTTTGTTTTTGTCCTTCAGAAAGTTCCCAGTGGCTACCTTTGCATTAGGTCTATTCTTGCTGGCTACGCCTATCCTGATTGGCTGTTCTTAGCATGTGTGCTGCTACTAGCCTTCCCAAGTTCTTCATGGAACTTCAGCTACAGGCTATGCTCTTCTTGAGCTGGCCTATCAGTGATAATCAATTGGCTGCACCTACTCACGCCTCTGATGGCACTAAGGAATCCCCCTTGTAGCTGATTGACACTTAGGTATACTCCAAACCTTATCTCTCTGTCTATGAGATTAGAGACGTTGGGATTCCTTTTAGAATTTGATCATTGATACCTTTTTTAGATGGTGCACCTTCTGCTAATTAGTACTACAGGTTGAGTTAGATCTTATACCCTGTATAATAGCTGGCCAGATCCAATATTGAACCAATAATTATCCACTGTGTAATGATGTTGCAAATGTGGTATTGTATAGCCTTTTGACCCTACATTATTTTGATATATGTACTTGCATCTCCCAGGCTGGGGTGGGGCTGGGATGATTCAATGCCTGGTAGAAAATAGTGGGGTAACACAATTGATCATCTATTGGTTACACGCCTTGCAATCAATGGTATTGCTGTACACTGACAATTATACGGTGTATGATAGTTATATCATTTATAATAAACTAGTAATCATACATTGTACAAACTCTACACTTAACAGAATGATAATCAAGTAATAATACGGTGTGCAACTGATAAGATCTGCATGCAATGATTAGCATGACCATTTGTGGTCAATCAGCCCAATATCACAGACTGCTACCAAAAAATTGTATATATCACCAGAGAATACCAATAATAAATAATTAAAGTCACATAGAAGAATAAAAAATCAGTTAAAGACCACTATTCCAGCTTAAAGCCTAGCTCAGGTTGTTTTAGCTTGAAGCCTGGAATTGATAGGCCTTCCAGAAAGAGTAAGAAACATCAGACATCTGTCACAAAAGAGAGTTAGTCTCTCTATACAATGCTCTTCCTAACTGTCATGGAGGGCAGGCAATTAAGATATACTCAGTTTAGTGCAGTACTTCTTTACAGCAATATCAGAGTCACCAGACCTATCTTGTTGGTCAATCCAGAATCATTTTGTGGCTGCCTTTCTACTTGGCTTAGCTGGTGGTGCCTTGTACCTAAAATTAAAGACCTTTTCACAAAACGCCACCATTGCTCTCAGAAAAGAAGACCACGAGATCACTTCAATTAGAAAACTTTGATTGGCAGTACATAGTGTCTTCATACCAGAACTGGAATATCAATATCTCCATAATATGGCAAGAAATAGTAATCATAATAAGCATAATAATTTCTTGAACAAAATACTTTTTTGGGAGTGATCAGAGATATTGCAACAAAATTTACTTTATTTCATTAGAATATAAAGATAAAATTTTATTCTTGGCTAAAACAATCCTTAGGCTTTTATAACTAGCTCAGAAGTATCAAACAATTTCCTTTTTATAATAACTTTAATAATCTATTATTAAATAATGTGACATGTTTTTAATTATATATATATATTTAGAATAACTATATTTCAATCTAAAATAAAATTTAAGTAACTACTATATACAGTAGTAAAAAATAGTGAATGTGCTTAGATTCATATTTATTCAATTGCCGGAAGACCTATCAGTAATCAGGTCCTCTGATCCCCAAGTGATGCTTCAAAAAATAACTTACATGTCCCAGCTTGGCTAGCTTCCATTCTGGGCTTATTTTGTAAAAAGTATATTTCATGAAATTAATTGAAAATACCCACTCTGGATGTGGTAGTCAACATCCGGAAGCCAGGCTAAGCTAAGATAGACGTTCCTATTCATAGCTACTCTTCACAATTTTTATTTCATAAATGCTGAGCTAATATAAATATCTCTTAGTAAATCAGCTAACCAATCACGGGTTTGTATAGAGTTCAGAAAATAGACAATGTAAAAATGAGCACACTGCTTAAAAAATTACTTTATTTTGGATAATTCAGGGTGATTTTTGATTGATTTAACTTCTGGTGTTAGATAAAAATAGCATATGTTAGAAAAGTGTTTCAACCAAGTTTTGTTCCTTGCCTGCTAACGTATTTACAATACACAGGGGTGCTCAACAAGGCCCCCAGGACGTATCAAACGGCACAGATTAATCTGAGGGCAATGCCAAATTGCAGGCACTATCTCCTAATTAGGAGCGCTGCTAATTCAACTCAATGATCCATGTACAGGTTATTTCATTGTCCCAAACCTTATATGGAACCTGCCACTATGCCACCCCCTGGTGGCCGCATGGCTTTCCTTATACGGTATATTAATTGTGATAACAACCAATAAACATTGCCTTATTATTATTGTTCCTGTCCTTTCTATTGGACTTTTGTCTTCCCCAACTCAAATACTGAACTCTCATTAGTTCAGTTGTAACAAAAGGTTTATTTTAGGTGTTATTATGATATATAACCTTGTCATATTAATTTTGTAAAATGTTTCTTAAAATATTTAAACAAAAAGATAATTTTATTTTTATTTAATTTAAAAGATGATATTGTATGTAAAAATAGTTAATTGTTATAAGTCTGTGAGTGTGCCGTTCATATAAACAGCCTAACCTGTAAAATAGTATTGAGATAAAGGTTCAGGTAAAGGTTCACCAGCCATTTCTAGGATGCTTGTGCTGGTATATGACTTCTTGCTAAGCATGTGGATATCTTTAAGGCAAGGCTGTATATATGAAAGTATTGCAGTCTAACAAGAGCAAAAATTTACTGTACTAACACAGCCATTGTTGTAGTAAGTAAAGAATTTATCTTCGTCAGTAAGAGAATGTAGAAGAACCTAAGGTTTCCACAGCAGCTAACGATTCCCTAAGTGACAAACAACTTACCACTTGGCTGAGAACACACAAGCGCAAGAACAGAAGAGCGCGAAAAATAATAATAGCAACAGCAAACAGAACTCAAAAATGAAACGCTTTTTAAAAGGGATCTAGGTTTTTATTAGAGTTCAATGGCGGCTTTTAAACGAGCGCGGCCATTTGAAAATTAAACTAAAACTGGAAACGGAACACACGAGAATGAAGCACAAGCTCAAACCAGAAACACACGAGAATGAAGAATACACCGGAAAAGGAAACACACGAGAATGAAAGGCACAGAAACGGAAACACACTAACACGAAACACAAACACCAGAAGCAGAAACACAGGAAACAGAAGCACAATGCCACACAAAGCACAAAACAGACACAACAACCTGACAGGCACAAAAAGAACCAAGAATCGCTTGGATTCCATGACTCTTAAGACACCAAAAACTCTTTTAAAATTGTCAGTAATTATTACCTGACCAGTAGGAGACCAAACCAACAGGGCGAGGGCGGACCAGGAACACACAACCAGGGGGAGGAGGCGGACCAGGAGCACACAACAAGGCGGAGGAGGTGGCAGACCAGGAATGCACAGCCAGACAGCGAAGGAGGCGGACTAGGCAAGATCAAACGCCAGTCCTAGCAGCTGGCCAGCTAGGACGAGACCGGGCCGAGGAAGGCAGGCGAGCCGAGAGAGGTCCAAGGATAAAATTTAACCTTAAAATATAGAAATTCAGGATCCGACCTCAGCACATTTTATACTTGCTTTTGCTGAGCTTCAAAGATTTTTATGTACTCTATCATAGCATTTCATTGCACGGTAATGCACTTGCCTTTACCTAATATCAGACAATTGTCATTTCACTTACTGACCTCTGACACTTGACAAAATGGAATGATCTAATTTCAAAATCTATTTAACACAAATGACTACGTTAACAATACTAACCAAATGCGGCTAAGCAGATACCAATACTCTCCGATGTGAAACCTTATCAGTGACGTAAAAAATCATCTCATATGCATCGCATTGATAGATTCTTTGTGTATTTAATATTCTCATTATAAAAAGACTTTATTATTTAAAAACATCGTTGGATATAATTATTTTCGAAAGCAATTAATTATGGTAATCATAAATCATTAACATCACAAAAATAAACATTACTATGACATATCCGATTTTCTTCAATAAACCAAAGTCTGTAAATTTCTTTAAATGATAAAAAATATTTGAATTCTCAATAAATTTCATCGTGCTTTAAAATTGGCTTCCGCATTTTTCTACCCTTTTTATATAATCAGCAAAATACAATATTTCAAACCAAAGAATATATTACAAATAACTAGTTTAGCTTTTTTCAACATATAAATGTTTGTTTTTACAACAACCCGGATTAAACGTATCAATTTTTAATCACAATACCACAACCTTCATTTCAAATGTACATCTAGTCTACAAAAGTAATAGATATGATCACTTTTTTAAACCTTTGAACATACTTAAAATACCAGTGTGAGCTGTTTTTATCCTTAAGTTCTTTAAATATATAAGCTATATCAACTATAAAGATAAACACCATTTTTTAATGAAATCAATTACTGATAAAGAACCTCATTTCTTCTTATTTTTTACCTTTGTCATATCTAATATATTTCAATTTCTTTTGGGCAACCATCATTTGTTTTATAAAATAAAAGTAGCTGTTCTTTATTTAAAATGTCTAGGATGAGTTATAAAAATATAAATTGTCAAATCCCATGCCAGTCATAGGGTAGAATTAAAAAATATACATAGCTTATTATTTTAAACACATTTTTTATATAAAAATCTGCATCAGTAAAGATTTAAAGCTTGTAAATATTTAAAAACGTGGAAATATATTAAAAGCATTAAATCAATGCTGTAACTTTGCATTTAATTAACGATGTAAACCCATTATCAACTAGTGCATACAAAGAAATAGTAGAGAGGATGTCAGGAATTTATATTGGCTTCACTCTACCTTAGAAAATAGTAGTGACCTACCAAGTTGTCAATAATAGAAGCTTTTGATATATTGCAGGCAGGCCTAATTGTTCTCAGAAGCCTTTGACAAAATAGAATCAGGACAATAGATGCAAGGCCAACCAGGAGCATCCTAGGCCATCAATAGAGATCAAATCCTGATTGGCCAAAGTTATTCCAGAATTTACTAGTGTTGTGTATATACTTCTGGGAAGTATAATAAACGAGATATGGGGAAGATTTAAGAAGAGAATGATAATTTATTGGATATGAATATAGAAGAATATATAGTATCATGACAAGCCACATGTTGTCCATGTATGCCATGAGAGTCATGGGGCTTATCTAAGTAATGTTCCTCTTGGGTCACAAGGCTTACTCAAGTTGTGTTCCGTTTAGGATCTGGATTGAGTGATCACCGTCATAGATGCCTGACTGATAATGGTGCCACCAGTTTACTGGATGGCTGGTGAACCATTCTGTGATCTACTCAGGGCGTTAATTCCCCAAGAGGGAGTAATTGAAGATGTTGTAACATCTCCCCCTGGGGTGCTGGAAGGCAGAGCCTTGGGGATTTTCTTAAGAGTGTTGGGGATGTGTGCTTGCTATTGGTCCAGTTTGCCATGGGAAAAAGGAGTCTGGAGTTTTTTTGGGCTGTTCTTGCTTTTCACAGGCAGAGGTGGTTGTGGTGCATACGTTTAAGTTCAGTCCGAGCTCCAATTCCTTTGATGAGGTAGGTGTTATTGGTCTTAACTTCCATGACAATGCCTGTTCCACACAATCATGGGTCCAGTTTGTGTCAATTGTGGTTGAAAACCCAGATTTTGTCCCCAACTTGGAATCTCTCTAGTTACAATGGGATTGCTTCCCTCTTGACTCTTTTGTGTTCCATTTCCTCTTGGTCTTTTCTAGCACATTGTACATTGGGGTCACTGTTGTCTGGCACCTTTTTGGGCAAATGTAATTATGGTCCTGTGGTTGTACTGACAGGTGAAGGTTTCTGACCATAGACAAGTTCATAAGGGCTTTTGCCTGTATTGCTGTTGACTCGTGTTCTACAGACCATGAGCACTGTTGGGAGCATGTTGATTCAGGCCTTTGGATTTTTAGCTGATAACTTACTGATGGCTTCTACAAGAACACCATTTAGTTGTTCTACTCGTCCATTTGCTTGAGGGTGATATGTGCTGGCTGGGATGTGTTTTATTCTATTCTTGGCAAGATAGGTATTGGTGCCAATGTCTTAAAGCTTGGTGCCTCCATCTGTGATTAGGAGGTCAGGTTTCCCAAACTTGGCTATGATCTCTTTTCCAATGAATTGTCTCACATCATTGCCTTTGTGTTCTTTGGTGGCTTGCGCCACAGGCTGCTTGGTTGCATAGTTTATAGCTGTTATGATGTAATTCTTGCCCTTGCTTTTACCAGGCATTGGCCTCAAAATGTCCAACAACCATACCTTGAAGGGTTGTTGATGGAAACAGGTACCACTGATTTTGGGGGTGCTTTGGTTTAGGTGATACTTCTCACAGACTTTGCATTGTTCCAGTACCTCTCTGATATCATCTAGCATGTTGGGCCACCAGTAGTGTGTCTTGAGATATTTTTGCAAGTTATTGCTGCGGGTGTGTCCCAGGTCTCTGTGATATCAGAGGATTGTGTCAATATTTTGTGTTGATGAAACATAGGGTACAGCATTATCACTTGATAGCATGTGATGTAGAGTGCCATATCTGTTTTTGAGCAGATTTTTGTTCTTGAGGGCTTTCTCTTGGATGTTCATTAGTGTACCAGGTGGAAACTCCTCTTTGAGATTTCCCATTATTAACATAGATCAATTGGGTTTGCCATCAGCGCAGAGGACATATTTGCTGTATAGTCTTGACAGGGCATCTGCAGTAAGCATTTCCTTGCCTGGCTTGTATTCAATTTTGTTGTAACTGTGCTGTTTTAGCAGATTTACACGGGAAAAAATGTTTAGAAGCTAGATAATAATCTTTATTGAGAGATAGTGATTATATAGTTCATGTGAATCAAGGATAATAGGAACAAGATTGGTGATCACACAGCTGGATGAAAGAAGGGTGGTGGCTTGATCCTGATAATGATTCAAGCGCCAAATTGAGGTATCTGCCATAAAGGATCATCATCTATTCATGTTGTTGGATTTGGTAATTTGAGTTGACTTCCTAGTCTGGCTTTGGGTGACCAGGTAATTGGATTGCAGGTCACAAACCCACTTGGTTGGAACCTTGTTGGTGGGTCAAGCCTGCGGTTTCAACACCCCCCCCAGCTGAAGGTCAGCCTCCTCTGGGGGCAGGTTGTCAGGGAGGTTGTCAGGAGCCTGGCTGCTGTATTGAATTATTTGTTGTTTGGTGGCAGGCAGGGCAGTTTCTTGTTGTTTCTGTCTTGCTTTGCAGGGTTGTAGGCAGTCATGGTGTAGGATCTTGTCTTGCTTACGTTTCCCAAGCCCTTGCAGGAGGTAAGTGTTATTGTCATTTACCTTCAGAAGGATTGCTGGCCCTACTTTTTCAGGTTGCAACTTGCTCTTGTCCACGTTCATGACCCATACTTTGCCCCTGACCTCATGTCTATTGCAGATGGGAACAAATGTCTTTTGTAGGTGTTCCTTTTCTTTGGCTGCTTGCTTGCTGTTGGCCTCTACTACTTGAGGATCTGAACAAGGGGGGACTTGACTTGGAATTTCTAACTTAGGTCCTGTCAATGCTTGAATGATATTTGGCTGTGTGCTGAATACCAGTTAAAAAGGGCTTGTTCCAGTGGATATGTTCACTTGGGTTTGGCACACAAGTAATGCAGTCTGTAGCTGCTTATACCAGCCTTCAGGTCTCCCAGTGGTGAGTTTGGCTAGGGCTTGCACAAGGCTACCATTAAGCCACTCTACGCGTCCATTGGCCTGTGGGTGGTATGGTGTTGTGACAGTGTGTTTGACCCCATTTTTGGTAAGGTATACATTGGTGTCTTTGGAGGTCAACTCTTTGCCTCCATTGGTTATCAGGAGTTCTGGATTTCTGAACTTGCTGATTATTTCTTTGCCAATAAATTGTCAAACATCATTGCCAGTGTGTGCCTTCACTGCTTGGGCTACTGGCCACCTTGTCATGAAGTCAATGGCGGTGATGATGTACTTTTTGTTGTTGTGCTTTCCTGGCATGGGACCAACAATGTCAAGAGCCCATACTTTGAAAGGTAGCTGCGTGCAGATGGGAAGTACAAACTTTGGCGGGGTTTTGCTTTTAGCAAACTTTTTGCAAACCTTGCACTGTTCTAATACTTCCTGGACATTGCGGTATAAGGTTGACCACCAGGCCTTATGTTTAAGGAATTTGTATAGGTTATGGCTCTTGGTATGTCCAAGATCTCTGTGATAGCGTAGGATGGTGTCAACTTGCTGATGTGTGGGGATGTAGGGAATAGTTGTTCCATCTGTCATCTTTCTGTGAAGGGTCCCGTATACGTCAGCAAAGAGGTGTTCATTCTTGATGACTGTTTCTTTGGTGATTTTAGTTGTGCCTGCAGGGAATCCTTTATCTTTTGTACGCAGCACTAAGAGAGACCAGTCTGGGTCAAGCCCATTCTCTCCTCTTGAAGCACAGACATACAGGCAGGACAGGGCGTCTGCCATGGTGAGCTCAGCTCCAGGTTTGTACTGGATGAGCATGTTAAACCTCTCCAATATTTCCATCCACCGCGCTTGGCGGCATGACAGAATTGCTTGAGTCTTGAAATAGATGTTTGACTTGTGATTGGTTAGTGCTGTGAATTCTTCCTGCTGTTCCAGGTAACAGCGCCATTTGACTAGGCAGTGTACAATGGCCAGCAGTTCCTTGTTGTGGATAGGGTATCAGCACTTGCAATCTGTCAGTTTGCACAATTTGTAGGCTACGGGCAGGAAGTCACTGTCACTATTCTTAGTTTGTAGTACTCCCCCAATGGATGCATCTGAGGCGTTGGTTTCCATCTGGTATTCCCCGTCTTGTTTGGGGTATTGTAGGATGGGAGCTGTCATGAGCTTTTCTTTGAGGCGTCTAAAACAGAGGTCACGTTGGGGGGGGGGGGGTCCATACAAACTTAGACTTGGCGCCTGTTTTAGCAGACAAGCAGGCAGTCAAGACACCACAGTTGGGTATGAAGCGTCATACATAGGCTACCATTCCCAAGAAGGTGTGGAGTTCTGACTTATCCTTGGGGGGTGGCATCTTGCAGATGGCCTGTATCTTTTGACTGTTGGGTTTATGCCGTTTTTTGAGACTATGTGTCCCAAGAAGGGTAGTTGCACCTGGAAGAACTGGCATTTGGAGGGCTTGGCCAACTGTTTGTGTTGTTCCAAGGCCGTGAAGATCTCTTCCAGGTCTTTGTGGTGTTGTTCCACTGAGGGGCTGTAGACAATAATATTTTCCAAGTATACTAGGGCATGTTTGCCTATGTGTGGCGCAAACACTTTGTTCATGAAGGTTACAAAGGTAGATAGGGCATTGGTCATGCCAAAGTTGAGTACCACACATTTGTAGGAACCATACTTGGTGCGGAAGGCCGTCTTGGGGATGTCTTCCTCCTTGATACAAATCTGATTGTAGCCTGCAGTTAGATTAATCTTGGAGAAGACAGAGGCACCTCCCAAAGCGTCAAAGAGACCGTCAATCAGTGGCAGTGGGTAACAATTTTTAATGGTGACTTCTTTTAAGGCACAGTAGTCTGTGACCAGGCGTAAGGTACCGTCCTTTTTAGCCACAAAGAATAAGGCGGCCCCAAAGGGGGACTGAGAGGGGTGATAAGTCCTTTTTCTAGTGTCTCCTTGAGATAGGCACATAGGGTGTTGTCCTTGTTTGGAGTCATTCTATAGATGGGGCGTGCCTTGGGTACAGCCCAATTGAGTTGGATGGAGTGTTGAATGTGTTCTCAGGGGGCAGCCCAGCTAACACTTCCTTAAAGATTTCTGGATGGTGGGCCACAAAGTCGCGGTCCTGAGGTGTGGAGGTATCCTGGTGGTCTTTGAAGTGTATGATCTCATACTGACAGGAGTCCCAGTCAATTGCCTTGAGGTTCTCCTTTTTGTCCAGGGTTTCAGTGAAGTGTATGAATACATGATCTTGTAGGAGTTGATCAACTGAGTTAGGGTACATTTGGTGGTTGACCTCTTCACACTTGATGGCCAATACGGAGGTGACCCATTACTTGCAGGGGTTGTTATTTTGAAGCCAGTCTAGTCCCAGTACAATGTCAAACTTGGGGAAATCAATGACAGGACCTTGGATGTTGGAGTGGAGGTTCTTAAGCATGACATAGAAGGGGGTGGTTTCCCTTGTCACGGCAATGTGGTGTTTATCAGCCAGGACCACATTTTTAATCTGCAAAGGATTAGTGGCTAGCTTAAACTTATCTTCAAAGATGCTGTTGACTAGGGTTTGATCTGCAACTAAGTCCAGGAGTGCTGAGCCTGTGTAACTGCAAAAGCAGAAAGGGTAAGGCATCCATTTATTGGGATGTGTGGCAATGGTGTATAGTACTGGATCCTCTGAGGGCACTTGGATCATTGGGCATTGGTCTACGGTCTTGGGTTGGTATTCATTGTAGGGAAAGTCAGGAGTTGCGTGGGGAGAGCTTGGCTTGCTTAGTGCTCTCCCTGGGCTTTTCTCTCATCTTGGTTGCCTTGTGTGGCAGTGACATGGAAATGGGTGCAATTTGACTGGCCATTGTTTCCATTTCCATGCCCATTTGAACCCGTGGGTTTAGGATTGGCATTGTTCTGTTGCCTCCAGGAGGTGGTTGAGCAGAGCGCCCGCTTGGATGGGAATCCATGGGCCTCTCTCTTTTCCAAGTCTGTGCCTTGTGCAGAGGGTTGGATGTATGTTTTGCTTTTTCTGCTTCACAGTACAGGCTTTGCAGGTTGATCATCTGATCCAGGTTCACATGCCTCATTATGTGCAACTTGAGGGCGTCATAGTACACAGGGTGTGTGGCTGGGGGTGAAAGGCCATGTCAGATAGAGCACAAAGATGGAGTTCCTTGTAGGCACGGGTGAGTTCTTTAACGGTGCCTGTCTGGGTCAGGTTCTTTACTTGGCATATGATCATGAGCACTGTATCTTTAAGCAGAAACCTTACCAGGAAGTCAAGCTTAAAGGTATCCCAGTTTTTGTCAGTGTGCTCTTTGTGCCACTTGTCACACCAGGTGCCAGAGTCATGGGTCAGGCAAATGGAAATCTCCATGATCTGAAATTGCTGTGGGCATTCCATCTGAGCCAGCTTGCTCTGGGCAGACTGGATCTATGCAGCGGCGTTGTTGTTGTTGGCCCCAGCAAAGGGTCCTAAGGCGGCGCTTCAAAGCCTTTGCACTATATAGGTGGTTATGGTGGTTTCATCAGCTGGTTGTGGCATCAAGGAAGGAGCCTGAAAGAAAAATTTTCAGACATAGTGTTGAAGGCAGGTAGCAGGATTGTCATGTTTTGGTATAGGACAAAACCATTGGGTATCTTGGTACCAGGAGTGTATGGCGTCCAGTTGGTCAGGAGGCCAGACATGATTCTGTCAAGGATTTTTTGGCATGGCGTGTGCGGGAAAAAGGCGGAATTTTTCAAGATGAGGTAGGATGGAGAACCTACCTGTGCTACCAATGTTGTAACTGTGCTGTTTTAGCAGAGTTACACAGGAAAAAATGTTTAGAAGCTAGATAATAATCTTTATTGGGAGATAGTGATTATATAGTTCATGTGAATCAAGGATAATAGGAACAAGATTGTTGATCACACAGCTGGATGAAAGAATGGGGATGGCTTGATCAGATAAGGAGTCAAGCGCCAAATCAAGGTATCCACCGTAAAGGATCATCATTTGTTCATGGTTTTGGTTTTGGTAATTTGAGTTGACTTCCTAGTCTGGCTTTGGGTGACTGGATAATTGGATTGCAGGCCACAAACCTGTTTGGTTGGAACCTTGCTGGCAGGTTGAGCCTGCGGTTTCAACAATTTGCATGGATATCTCTTTATGAGACTCATCTATTCAGCTTTTCTTCTTGACAGGTGTTGTTGTTTTTTAAAGAATATCAGCAACTTTTGGTCAGTGAGTACTTTGACCATCTGGCCCCCTTCCAGAATGCATCTCCACTTCATGAGGCAGTATATGATGGCTAATAACTCCTTGCTGTGTATGGGGTATCTTTGTTTTCTTTCAGAAAGTTACCTTGATTCATACATCACGGGGAGGAAGTCTTTTTCTGCCGTTTGGATATGGAGTACTCCTCCTATGATGTAATCAGAAGCATTGGTTTCTAGCTCATAGATTACCTCACAATTAGGGTATTTAAAGATAGGGGCAGTGACTATGAGTTCATTTAGTTGGTGGAAGTGTTGGTCTTGTAGTGGTGTCCAAATAAACTTGATTTTTTTGCCTGTAATGGCAGACAGGGGGATGTTAGGGACCCCGTCAGGGATGAACCTTCTTATGTAGGCTACCATTCCAAGGAAGGTGCAGAGTTTGATCTTATTTCTTGGGGCTGGCATTTTGGTTATGGCGTGTATCTTGTCTGGATCTGGTTTGATTCTGTCCTTACTGATAATGTGACCAAGGAATGGAATTTTCACTGAGAAGAATTCACACTTTGACGGTTGGCAATAAATTGGTTATCTTCAAGGATGAGGAGGACCAGGCAGATGTCATTCCAGTGTTGTTCCAGGTTGGGACTGTAAATGATGATGTTGTCCAGGTAGATAATTGCTTGCTTTCTGATGTGATCTTTGAAACCTTTTTTCATAAATGTCACAAAGATAATGGGAGCGTCTGTCATACCAAAATTAAGGACAACACATTCAAAAGATCTGTACTTGGTTCTGAATGCAGTTTTTGGAATGTCTTCAGGTTTCACGCAAATTTGGTGGTAACCTGCTGTCAAATCAATTTTTGTGAAGATTTGGGATCCCCCAGGGCGTCAAAAAGGTTGTCAATCAGAGGCAGGGGATACCTGTTCTTAATTGTGACCTCTTTGAGTGCCCTGTAGTCTGTGACTAGGCAGAGGCATCCATCCTTCTTTACCATACAGAAGACAGCACCACTGAAAGGTGACTTTGATGGTTGTATGAGTCCTTTTTTGAGCGCCTTTTCAATGTAAGCTTTTAAGGTATTGTCTTCTTGTGATGTGAGGCAGTAGATAGGTTGTGCTTTAGGTACACTTCCTTTGAGGTCAATTTTGTGCTGTATGCCACAGTCAGGTGGTAATTCTGGTAGTGCTTCTGGGAACACAGAGGGGAATTTTCTCACTAGATGGTCTTGGATGTGGTCCTCTTCATGTTGAGTCTCCATATTTTTAAAGTGGATAACCTCATATGTGCAGGTGATCCAAATGATTTTGCTAGGAATGTTTTCCTCTTCTGTTTCCATGATTTTCACAAACACATGGTCTCTAATCAGCATATCAAGGTGAGTTAGGTAAACATGCTGATGCACTTCTCCTTGTTGTATGGTGAGGGTAGCACAATCCCAGTCAATGTGAGGTTTGGTCTTTCTCATCCAGCCCAGGCCAAGTATAACATCATACTTGAGGATTGGTATTATTGGGCCATTGAGAGTGATTTGCATGTCTCCAATTTGGGTGTGGAAAAGTTTTGCCTCTTGGGTGACTGGTGTGCTTCTGTTATCTGCCATGATGACTCTTCTGATACTGCTTTGGGTGGTGGGTAGTTTCATGAGGTCAGATAATTTCTTGTTGATGAGAGATTGATCTTCTCCAGTGTCAAATAGTGCTGTGCCCTGATATCTGAAAAAACATAAAGGGTATGTGAGGAGTTTATTTCCATTTTAGGTAGCAAACAGTAGAGGGTTGCTGGAGGGTACTTGGATCAAGGTGATTAAATCCACATCCTGACCCTGTATGAGTCTTTTAAAGTGGGGGAGGGCAGCTTGCCTAAGCAATCCCCTGAGCTTTTCCCTCCTTGTTGATATCTTCAGTGCTTGCCTTGTTGGCTTGTGCAGTGTGATACCTAGTTTGAGGACGGGTGTTGTTGGCTCAGTTGTTCTGCTTGTTGGCCCAAGGATCCTTCTTTGCTGTAGGGCTCTCCTTGCGCTTGTTGGTTGCATGTAGATTATCAGATTTTTGAGCTACATTTTTCCCTCCAAGAAAACATCTTCAAGGTTCTTGAAGCAGGTCATTTCAAACTGATGTCTAATGTGTGTGGGGAGGCCATTGTAGAAGTTCAAATGTGGCCCAGGTTCATCAAAGTTGATGGTGTTGGGCGTGCGGTCATGTAGGTCTTCAAATGCAGAAATGTACTCCTTAATTTTTCCTGTCATCTTGAAGGTTCAGATTTCTGTCATAATCACCACATTGTAATCCTTCACAGAGAAATCTTTTCAGGAATACAGCTTTGAATACCTCCTAGTGTTCCTTCTGGTTGGGGTGCTGGGTTAGCCACTTGCTTACAAAACGTGATGTGGTTCCAGTGACACAAAGGGAAATCTCACTGACCCAGAGTCTTTGGGGATAGTCCACTTGCTCAAACTTTCTCTGTGTACTGTTGATCCAGAAAGAGGCGTTTTCCCAATATAGTCCTGCAAAAGCGCCAATTTTGGCTGTACACAGGCGCAGGAATACAATATTAGGTATTTCAGGCTACTGTAGTCCTGCTGTAATTGGAGCTGTGGGTAACAGTCTGCCAGCTTTGAGAGTGCTGTACTGTTTGATGGGTACAAGGTCATTGCAGTAGATAACAAGGCCTGCAGAAATGTCTTGTCCTTCTTCATAGTCTCTCCAGCTGTTAGGGAGTACCATTGCTTGGGTCCTTTTCTTAGGAGGAATTTTTCCTGTGAGTTGGGTAGGTATGGATAACCTACCTGTGCTACCACTGTCATGTATATACTTCTGGGAAGTATAATAGATAAGATAAGGGGAAGATTTAAGAAGAGAATGATATTTATTGAGTATGAATGTAGAATAACATATAGTATCATGACAAGCCACATGTTGTCCATGTGCATCATGGAGGTCATAGGGCTTATCTGAGTAATGTTCCTATTAGGTCACAAGGCTTATTCAAGTTGTGTTTCTCTTAGGATCTGGATTAAGTGATCCCTGTAATAGATTGTTGACTGATAATGGTGCCACCAGTTTACTGGCTGATTGGTGAACCATTTGATGAGCCATTCAGTGATCTACTTGGGGCGTTAATTTCCCAAGAGGGAGCAATTAAAGATATTGCAACACTAGCAAACTGCCAGGTTAAAAGTAAAATAGGTTCAATAATAAGTCACCAAGAAGATGATGAGATTCTCCAAGAGTAACAAGGATTTGGATCAATTTGCACTGACAAACCGCCGGTGCCACTGTAATTTACTGCTGTGAAATGTTGCCAGGTGACCTGATTATTAATGCGCTATAAATAGAGCCATTAAGTGGTGCCACCATCTCTGAAGCGCCAATGAATTACACATAGTTATTAGTAAATAGTGCCCAGCGCAGGGTAATATATTATCAAATCCTATGACATTGCATGGATGCCTGACTCTGGGGGTTATGCTGGAAGTCTGGGGATGGAAAGACTGGTTGAGCAAGAGTTAGAAGCATCAGGTGAATTATCCTGGCAAGAGCGCACAAGCTCTATAAAAGCTTTTTATTGGACTAATGAAAGGCAGACAAATTTAAGATATCCTACTTCAGAACGTTTTCACAGTAGAAGAGGAATCCAAGGTTGAAGACCTTAGTCAGTACTCAAAGATCTTAGCAAGCCAGAAGCTAGAGAGCCGCTTGGATATTGCCTCCCTTTGGACATTTCTTGTTGTTGCTGTGCCAAGGACTAAACAGACGCCACAGATAACGCTTGTTGTCATAAAAGCATTCAATTCCACAAAATGGCAAAGATATCACATATACTCAATAAAGCAAATGATACTCGGACTGCCAGATCCAATAGAAGAAACAAAAGTTCTGACAATGGAAATAGAGAAGTTGCTTTATTTCTAAACCCACAATTATTACTCAAACTGTTATGGTTGGAGATTATAGTATATAAATTTTAAAAAACAACCAAACCTCCTGAAAACAACATAAATAAATAAAATTTTGTAGTCATTCAATTTTTAGAGTAAGAAGAAAGCTTGGCATTTATGTACAGTTTTCACCTCATATTCATATACTAAATAAACTATTATTAGATTATTACAACTAATTTGCATTTGCTTTATGTTTCTAGGATTTATAATATAAACAGACAATAAAATAAAGCATGATTTATTATTTTTTTCAAAGTAAAAATTATTTTGTTTTTACATTCCATCAAACTTTTATTAACTTTTTTAATATTTAAAGCTACCAACTTGATACTATAAATAGATTCTTAAGTATTTATTGTTTTAAACTATTAAACACATATTATATTATAAAATTTATTAAATCAACAATTTTTTTTACTTCTACACAAGCTTATATTATATCTTTGGTGATCATCTCTCTCTTTTTTAAACCAGAAGGACTGGTCCATCATGACATCACAACTCAAATTAAAGATATGGCTTAACCCAACCAATTAAAGACCTGAATTCAATATACTACAAGATTAAATTTTACAACTTATATCAAATGGGTAGTAGTTTTCAAATAGGGATTGAACTAATAGCTAAAATAATAGTATGGCTTCTAAGAGCAGGCTATACCATCTTAAAACCAGCATCTCAAACTATATTATCTCAAATTTATTTTAAGCTGGCATTTTTTGTGTCATTACTATTGAATTGTAAAAAATATATAAAATAAAATTTATTAAAATTAATCTATAATTTTATATTATACATCTCAACTTTGCTTTTTTGAGTCAAATTAATTAAATCATGTTCTGCTAACTTTATTTATATATGAAACCCCTTAGTGTGGGGTGTTTTTAAGCCATCTCAAATTTATGCCATCTTGATTTAATCCATTTTTCACCTAATTAAATAAGCTAATATCAGTACTAAACTAATTTTTCATATTACAAGAAAATATTCTCATTGTATTGATCCAATACACTGATATTAGGAGCAACCTAAAACCACACTAAAGTTATATTACTAATGCCAATCATCACTGCATTTCAGAAAAACTTTTTTATAAGAAAGTATTTCCTTATATATACATCAATATTGCTGATATTGGCAATTATAGCAATCCAAGTATGGCTATAAATGATTTCCACCATTACCAACTTGCTCTAATTTCAGGATGCCTTCCAGATTCCCTCTCAAGCATATGAAAATACCCTGATTCTCTTTATATTCTATAAATTCTTTATAAAGCTATTCCACAATATCCAATAAAATTATCATTTCCTCTCTCTACTTGCTTCCCCACAGCATCACCTTGTCACTGGTAGCAGCATATAGGACAATCTACTATGCCATTTCAACAGATAACAATCACACCCCACTTCTGAAAAATCATAAAGTGGTGCTGGCCAGCGTCAATCACATGTTTTACACCAAAAAATGGCAACATCTTATCATACCCTTTACAATTAACAAAGATATCCCACAGGATACACTTTATATAATAACTTTATCATGCCCTGAAGCATGGTGTAAACCTTGAGCCATGCAATCACCCTCCCATGTATGCTTGCTTTACAAGTGCAAATCAAAAAAGTCCAAACTGGCCCCATTATTTTCAACTACTTGGGAATTTAAAACACTTTCAGGAAAAACAAAGGGTAATATAATTAACTGGCTGTAACACACAGCAGCAAAACTCTGCAAAATCGAAATTCACCAGGAAAGATGTTAAAAGAAGCTGGCAAGCACCTCATTTAAGCCTTTGTCAATTGATTTTCCATCTGGGTGGTCAACAGACCTGCAACCAATTAGACAATTGTGGAAGTTTCAAGGAAGACCTCTCTAATACATTCAAGGTAGTGGAAACACTCCAATATAAAGCAATAAAACTAAGCAAGCTTCCCCAAGAAACCACTACTTCATAATATACCCAAGAATTTGAGAATATTCACTACAAAATTACAGCCCAGAACAGTCTGACAATGTTCACACAAGAGCCTTATTCTTGAAAAAAATAAAACCAGTAGTTGTCAACCTCATATACCCAGAGGCAAATACCTCCATTCCTGCCCTTATTTCAGAGGCTAAACAACTCAAAGACTGTGCAAAAATTGAATATGCAGCACACAATAACATATGTAAAATGAAAACAACAACACAAATGGTTCCAGCAACACCAACAAGCACCCAAGCGGCAATGATAAATCAAACAACAACATAAAATAAATGCCATGTAGAGGATCCAGGAAAATCATGCTTGCTTCTTCATTATCCTGGTCTTACTCTTTTAAGGTTTTTCATGGAATTCTTTATGTGAGCTTTGATGAGCTTGGATTCCAGGCAAGCAATAAGGGTGTTAATATTGTTGCCATCTGGTGATCACTTCCACACTTTTCACTTTCCATAGTTTTAGCTGCATACCATCTCTTCCATTTCATGGCAGTATTTTTCAGTTAAAAGACAAAGACATAAAGCATAAAATAATAGAGTTGAAAGCAATCATTGTCACAAATAAGCATCTTTATTAATTATTATCATGTTTTCATTATAAACTAATCAGGGCATATTTGGCTGAAACCCCCTCTGGTTCTGGAATCACACCTGGATTCCTATCACATGGTCTATGACATAACAGCGTAATCCAATCCAGATTAGACCTACAAGATCCCCTCAATTTTCAAACTATGAGAATTTACTTACAATTTAAAAGAATCACATGATATCTTTTGTTTAAATGTATTGATTTGGCATGGTTTTCCCAAGCTCCTGTTGCCAAATCCTAGTAGAATCTACATGTTCCAGATTTTTACCTAAAAATATCTTCACAATTCTCAACCTATTAGATGTGCCTAGATTATTCTGGAATCACCTGATTCTCTTTTGTGGAATGTCATGTCTTGGCTTTAAGCATCCCAAGATTACAGCGCCAAAACCCTGTGGAATCTGCATATTTCAGATCCAAGCTATTATTGTTTCAACTAGGAACCAGCTGATTGATTCTAAATACCCAGGGATCCTTGTTTGTATTTAGAAGTTTTCCTTTCATTAATTGAACCCTTATCAATTAACTTAATTAACCTTTGCAGTTAATTGATTCACATCAAAGACCATTGGTAATTATGAATAAATATGATCAAGTACAGGCTGTATTATCACTAATATCAACCTATTAATGGTAGAAAATACATGTCATATAATTACCAGTTTCTCTGGCGTATAATATCTGATTCAATACTGGTTTGATTCAGCTATTATATAGCATATAAATATTAGCTCAAACCATCATTAAATAACTGGGACTGCTCAATACATAGTCAAGCCCATTTTGGCCCTCAATTAGTACAGCCTAATTGATTCTTGGGAAATCCATTACTATGCTGGAAAATTCTCCAAGGCCAATCCTAGTGATTTGAATTTCAAACCATTAAATTCATCACAATCCAACCTCTTTGTAAAACCACAGCCCAATGTGACTTTAGTACAGTCACACACCAAAACAATGGCCATCCCAGAAAAAACAACTCCACTTCAATCAATACTACTGAAGTTAACAACATTCAAACCGCTGAATGTTGCAACTCAGAACACTCTATTTCAGAAATTGAACTCTTTGAAGGTTAAGAGAGAAAAAATATTAGAAAGCCAGTAATAAATACTAGTGTCCTCCCTCCAACAAAACAAGAAGTTTATTTGAATCCCTAGGAATTCAGCCTCATGTGTTTCACAAACCCCCAGTTCACTACTTTTATATACAAAAAAAACAAGATCCCAACTCCTAGCTTACCCATGCTCTTTCTGTTCCAAACCTCAAAAAAATGTTTGATTTGGGAGCACAACACTCCATGGTCAAAAGGAAATTTTTGAAAAACCTACAGAATACTTGTAGTTAAAAAACCAAATGAACAATAATGGCATATAATTCCATGGTACTTCTATAAGGAGAAACAAAACTATTCAAGATGGACTTGCAAGGCATTCAAACAACTATCAAAGGCTTAGTATGGACAAACTAAACTATAATATTATAGCAGGAGTAAACTTGTTTACAAGGGTAAACCCCAGTATATTCCAGAAAACCAAAACTCTTACAATAAACTGTAATGGGGTCAACTTTAATATCTTAAAGGAACCAAATAATCTCATACTGAGAGACACCATATTTGTACAAGGCATAAACATAAACAACTCTAAAGAACCAACAAAATACAGCACTGTTGTAAATGTGATTTTTTACAGAGTTGCAGGGGAAAAATATTTGAAAACTAGATAATATTCTTTATTGTGAGATAGTTATTATATAGCTAATGTAAATTGTGGATAACATGATCATGATTGTGTTGATCACACAGTTGGATGGTGAAGGGGGTGGCTTGATCCCAGTAATGAGTAAAGCAATAAATTGAGGCATCCACTGTAAGGGATCACCATCTGTTCTTGTTGTTGGATTTTCAAATTTGAGTTGACTTCCTTGTTTGGCCTCAATTCAAAGGGAATTTAGGTTGTGGATTACAAACCTATTTATTTGGAACCTTATTGGTGGGTTGAGCCTGCTGTTTTGACAGTACTATCCATAAAATGTGATTTAAACAGAATAATAATGTTAAAAATAGTGACTAGATTTAAACCCATCCAAGATAAAAGAGCTCTCTTGATGAGCATTAACAAGTATCCAAGGAAACTCTCATAGAACTATCCCCTGAAATGTAATCCAAACACTCAATTAATTTTCACAAGTCTATTCCTAAAGCAGCCCCTCTCTACAAATTTTACCCAGTGGAAATGAAAGCTATCAGAGAATATGTCAATGAAAACCTTGAAAAAGCTTCATAAAACCATCAGGCTATCCATTGGGATCTGCTGTATTCTTTTTCAAAAAAGAAGTCATCCTATGACTTGTAACTTATTACCAAGAGCTAAATTCAAACTCAGTAAAGAACATATATCTTTAGACCCAATAAAAGACTTCTTTTTCTGCCTCTCAGGTGCAAAAAGGTATTTCCCAAAATTGACCTCACCTCTGGATATAACCAAGTGGGGGTTAAGTAAAAAATATCCAAAACAGCATTCCACACACCCTCTGGGCTTTTTGAGTGTGAGGCTATAACTTTGGCATGGCCAATGCCCCCGCCAAATTTTTAACAATGATAAATAAAGCCCTAAATAGACTTCCCAAATCAATGTGTTATCTTGTGATTTCATCATTTTTCTCCAAAACAGAAGCTGAATACATAAAATATACATGTGAGACACTCAATCACCTCCTCAGCATAACTTATATATAAATCCATCCAAATGTCAATTCATAAAATAAGAACTATAATTTCTTGGTCATATAGTATCAGATAATGACACAAAAGCTGACTTGGATAAGATTAAAACTATCCAAAACATGCAAAGACCAACCTAAGTAAAACAGGTCAAGTGCTTTTTGGGAATGATTGCATATCTCATGGAGTACATAAATATTATAACAAACTTACAGCACCAACCAACAACATCAGCAAGGGCAATGATAATTAAGATAAACTGAACACCAGAGTGTGATAAAAACTCTCAGGTTCTAAATCAGTGTCTGATTGAAGCACCCATCCTTCAATACCCAAATAATAAGTGATGCTTCAAGATATAAACAGATGCAAGGGATAAAGCCATTGATGCTGTACTCTATATATAACACCTAGGCCAGGAGGAATACCTACTGGTATGTTATGAAAGTAGAAAGCTTACCAACACAGAGGCTCAATATCAAATACATGATAAAGAGTTACTATCTATATACCATGAATTCTATAAATGACTTTACTTCATTGAGGGTCACCCAAGAATCAGGGTCCTCATGGATCACAAGTCCCTTATCTACTTTAAAATACAAAACACACTTGTTTTCCAATAAATAAGTGAATGCGTCTAATTAAATAATTAAACTTGGAATCCAATATAAAGGGAGGTAGATCTGGTCACTTAAGATGCACTCTCTAGGTCATACAAACCTGTAAGAGATCACCCTGATAGCCTTGATCCTGACTGGCCCAACTTTTATAACGCAGATTATAAGACAAAGGGGAAAGACCTAAACATAAAACATCTTACATATGATACATCAGTACAGAATGAAAAGAAATTCAGGCTTTAATGGCACAGAATACAGAGTATCAAGTGACAAACAAGTTCCATATGTCCTCCTAAAACAAAGGGTAGATACCATATTACGCCACCAACACATACTAGGAGGCACTAAGGCAAACAAAATAAAACATTATGTTAAAGGATATGGCATGATGACCAAACCTTAAAAATAATATCATTGCTCTCTCAAGAAGTGTACTATATGTGAAAAACACATCAGTACTACTGCTCCCAAACCAACCATCAATTTAGCCCTGGACTCAGAACCATTCAAGGCTTGAGATCTGTTATTGTAGTTCCAAACCAAAAGCAAAAGACAGAAAAAGATTCCTAATTGTAGCAATTAACTTTGCCACTCACTGGCATATCTTTGGGGCCGCCAAGGATTACTAGGCATAAAGAATCAACAGATTTATTAAAAATACTATAGTGGCTACCCATAGAACACCTGACTACTTGGTAACCAATGGTGTCAAAGAACTTGAAGGTTAAGTGATAAAAATATCTCAAAAAAAGAACACCAAACACTTTAATACATCTCTCTACTTCTCACAGGCTAATGGTGATTAGATTGGCTAAATGTCAGTCTAATCTGAACTCTTGAAGATTTCATGGATGTAAGATAAAAAATATGGCCATAAAACATCAATTAAACACCTCTAGTCTCAAGAGTAAGAATCAAAAAAGTCATAGGCTGCTTGCCCTTTGAACTGACTTATATTTATAGGCAAGATGTTGTAAAAGTAGCAGTCTAGGGTACTATGAAAGAAATTATTAGATAATAGGAATCAGTCTCCATGTGGTGGGGAATCACCACCCAAATCCACATAGAGTTGATGATTAACCATCAATAAAGCTTCAAATACTGTTTTGTAAAATTTCCAAATGAGATACTAGGATTAAGCAAAATGATTGACCCTAACCAAAAAAGTCCTAGATAAATTGCCTGGGAGAGAATCAGAGTGTCTTAAGCATAAAATTCAGGACATTAAGATAGAGATGGAGTTTCAGTTTCAAACGTAGGAGGAACAACTCCAAGATTGGCAGCTGTTGGATTGACATTGGGTGGAGTTGACAACAAAGTGCCAACAGCAGGGCCCCATCTTCCAGTCATGATCTGGCTGAGAATCATATTGTAGGAAATGTAGCGCAGCAAGCCAACTACAGGATTCATTTGAAATTAAAGTTAGACCAAGGGAAATTTGATTTTATTGAGTAAAATATTAAGGGAAGACTCAACTCTTAAGAGTTAATCAGTAAATCTTTCCCATATATGTCAAAATTTGACTAAGAAATGCCACCTGGATCCTTAGCTCCTATTTCTTCTGCAATGTCTAGAGAATACCTTGTCTAGTTTTCAAAGAAGCCTTGATTGACCAACTTCTGATGACCATGCTGATTAATAAGCTCATATCTGGTGACCCTCAAATTAAGTTGATTTATCAGTGTCAAATTGATAGGGGGAATCAAATCTGGATGGAAAACTGGAGCAGGAGTAACCAATTTACAGTTAACTGTTGGATTAAAATCCAACAAATCAGTTAATCTGATTAATGACTTTCACATCTTTTGAGCTTTACAACTCAGGCAAAAAAAACTCCTGGCATTATGGAACTTATCCTACATTACTCTTTGCTTTAGCTTGAGAGATAATACCCTTCATCAGGAAGATGGAACAGGAAGAAATTCTTGTGAGCAGGGGGAAGTTTAATTACTGCCAGAATAATATTGGGATAACAAATAGCTATAGGGTTGTGATTATAGAACTCTTGGATAAGATTAGAAGTATTGGAATATTCCTAGTGAGGAACCCAAGAATTCTCAGAATCAGGATAGCCTTTTCAAGATACCAAATACTCCAGTTGGTAACTATTCTTCCAGGAAGCTAAAATGCAATTAAACTCATAATAAGGCTTACCTTCCACTAAAATAGGTTGGGAAAAGGCACCTTGGTGCCCCAGAAGGGTGTGACAGAATTTGTGAAAAGTATGAAAAATCTTAAAAGAGGGTGGTAAATCCGGCCAATAAGTAGAAGGGCCAATATGGCATTCAAATTCAAGAGGAGAAACCCACTTAGGATCCAATTTGTGACATGGGACCTTCAGCTTCACATTCCAAGCATCAAACATAAAAAACTTGGCCTATAAGTAGGACCCTCCTGGCACTTTCAATCTGTGTATTTCTTTTAAGTTGTCACAGCGGCAGCAAGGGTAATATGAAGCTCCTGATAAACCTGATATAATGCACTGGCTTGATCAGTTGCAGCTTCTAAGTTGCTAAAAAGTTGAAGAACCATGTTAGATAAAGAATTGTAACCCTCATTGGCAAATAATGGAAAAACCTAAGATGATGTGTGTGGAGTGTTATTATATATCAACTCTGCCATGGGTAGGTTTGCACACCAGTCATTCAGTTATGCATTAGTGAAGCAGCGTAGGTAGACATCCAAACTTTGATTTACACTATCTGTTTTTTCATTGGACTTGGGATGAAAAAAAGTGGAGCAGCAAAGATTGATCCTGTTGAGGAGCTGGATGTACTGGTATTCTGGTTGGTGTGTACTCACTTAACATCCAGTCATTGCCTGGCTTAATGCCAATCTAATATTCAGTCTGATATACCAGAAATGGCACCAAACCAATATCACATGACTTGTCCAGGTATCCAGAAACTCAAATTCAACTTGCACATGACCTCTCTTATCTTTGATACAACTTAAGTCTCTGCCACAGTGCAAGCTATATAAGAGTAAAGTATTATCTAATAAAAATACTTCTCTTCTTCTTAAATCCGTACTTGAAGTTTCCCCAAAAGTTGCTCCTCATCACTACCCAGTTATTAAATTTAGGCCACATGTCACAATATCTATAAAGGGCTGGTATGCAGAAATTTTGAACTATGATGGATTGCAATAATCTTTAAAACACACTAATTGGCCTTTGTATCTCTCATCTTCACTTATGAGAGAATTATGATTATGCTCCTTTGCCTTTATCATTAACATCTCTTTTAAAAAATTGTATTGTATTTGATGGTACTTTAGAAGCTAAAATCTCTTTACAATCTTCTCTAAAGATGGTAACAAATGGTCATCTAAGAATCTTTGTTTTAAAGGTAGTTGTTTAACATGGTTGTAGCTGCAAAAAAAGTGGAACTTCTCAGAGCACCCATCCCAATCTTTAAACCTCTAGTCAGGCTAGGCTGACCAAATCAGAAACAGGAGATACTGGAGCTAGAGGAAACTATCATCCAAGTTTTAAGCTTATAATTCTATTTAGTTGATGCTATCTTTAATACTGTTGTAACTGTGCTGTTCCAGAAGATTTCAAAAGGAAAAATATTTAGAAACTAGATAATATTTTTTATTTAGAGATAGTTATTATATAAACTATTGTGAATCATGGATAAGAGAAACATGAATGTGTTGATCACACGGCTGGATGGTGAAGGGGATGGCTTGATACTGGTAATGAGTCAAGCTTCAAATTGAGGTAC
>QTSX02001714.1:0-81479 GCA_014839935.2 Entomophthora muscae | reverse complement strand
TATGTACACTGAAAGCCAACTCACACCATTTTGTTTGTGAATCCATGTATTTTGGATTGCATTTTGAATGGTTTCACTTTGCGCGTGAGTACTTTGTTGCTGTGTTGACCCATTTCGCCTATTAGCGCCAAAAATCCCTGTTAACAGAGTTTATATTTTAAACTGCTAGTTGAATTTTGTTTAAATATGAAATTATTTTGTTTAAATCTGAGTTCATTTTGCTTGTTGCCATAGCTTTTAAACTACTGTATCTACCTCCTACCACCACAAACGGACAGCCAAACTGAACGGGTGAACCAGATCCTTGAACAATACCTTTGATGCTATGCCAACACTGATCAGTACAATTGGTCCAAAATGCTCCCCATGGCCCAGTTTGCCTACAACAGTAAGGACCACACCTCTACAGGCATGTCCCCATTCAAAGCAAACTATGGGTTTGACCCCACCTGGGACCCCCAGATTGGCAAAAAGAAATCAAACATACTTGGGTGCTCCTGGATTGAACAGATTCACAACACACAAAAAACATGCTTGACCAACCTGAACCATGCAGTGCAGACATACAAAGCCTTTGCTGACCGCAAACAAATTCCAGGCCAACCCTTACAAGTTGGAGACAAAGTATACCTAGACTCCTGGAACGTACACCTGCACGTGCCCTGCAGGAAATTAGCCCACAGAAGAAGCAACCCCCACAAAATCACCAAACTAGTTGGTGAGGTTGCCTTCAAGCTAGACCTACCCCCCTCTTGGAAGATTCATGATGTGTTCCACTGTTCCCTTTTGTTCAAAAAGATGGGAATTCGCTCCCCCACCAACGGATTAAGACAGCCCCCCCCCACCCATCCAAACAGGCCGCGCTGAGGAATATGAAGTTGAATACATACACAGCAATCCAAACTCACTACCAAAAACCCCAGTATTACACCAAGTGGAAAGGATACCCACTAGAAGAAAGTACTTGGGAGCCGCTGAGCAACCTGATTAATGCCCAAGAAGCTGGCCAACTCTACCTGAACAAGAAGAATCGGAAGGGAGAGCCCTCAGGGAAAGAAGGGGATGGTGTCAGAATTGACAACTCTTCCTTTCTGGAAACCTGGGACCAGGAGCAAGAATTGAACCCCGACCCTGGATTCCTTTGGGGCACCGGGCCTGTGGACCGCCTGCCCGCATTTTTCTGGGATTGAGCCCCCACAAGCTGATACCGAGAATGTTGACCTATGCGGTAAAAAGAGCCAAACCAAAGAAATCATCACACCAAATGGAAGATTAATCACAGCGCCTAATGGAGGTACTGATTTGGCAACTATTAGCTTCATAAACTTGAAGTCTACACCAGCAATCAATCAAGAGCCAACCCAGGAAAGAGGCACAGGCCCGCAGCCCAGTCTCATAACCTTGACACTAAAGCAAGATAATCAGGTAGACAAATTGAGATTCTTTACCAATGAAAGAACTCCCAGGACAAGTGCCATTTTGCCGCCTTTGGACCCAAGCACCAAGTTCCCCCGGCCCTGACCTTCCCAATGCCCTGATGAACCCCCCATGGAAAATGTTAAGTTTGGAGGGGGGTACTATATAGACCCAAGGACCCCGCGCTCCAAACTTATTGCCATTTTTGAATAAAGGTTATGTTAATTTGGCTCATACAGCTATTACCTTATTTTGTATTTGCTGTCTACCAATTCAGTTTGAGATCTCCTGGCCTGCCTGCCCCACTGCCCGCTGTTTTCTGTCCTCCTGGTGTTCCCTTTGGACCCATCCATTTTACTGACTACCCTCTGAAGTCTGAATACAAGGAATACACCCCGGAAAAGATACTTGAACTCAATCCCTGGCCCGCATACAATCTGCAGTTAGATACAACCAACAAGGCCCGTGGATATTTTCAACACCCAAGTTGTTCAGAGGGAAATTCAACTATCTCCCTGCTTACAACCTGTCCATGGAACTGCCCGTGACCCCAAAACCTATGCCCGCTTCTTTGCCCAACCTCCCAACCGACCATACTGGCAAGCTGTTTGGGATTGTGTACATCACCCTCACAGGGGTGATTGACACTATAATCCCGGCCGCTGGCCTGTGGTCTTGGGTGGGGAAGTCTGCCTCCTACCTTTTAAAGTTAGCTCCCCTCTTGTGGTGGGCATTGCCTGCAAAAAACCCAGCCCGAGTTACCCCTGAAAACGACAGGCTGGCTGCCCAAGACTGGATCCCTGACACTTACATGGAACATTTCACTATGCCACTCCCTGTGGCCTTCCCCATATGGTATATTAATCACAATATTCTACAATAAACAATACCTTATTCTATTCATTCTTGTTCTTTCTATTTGACTATTTTCTTCCCTAATTCAAATACTGAACTCTCATTGGTTCAGTTGCAACAGAGGAATTGAATAATTTATTAACAATTTTTTATGTATTATGTATATCTTCAAATGGAAAATGCATTTCAAAGCTATTAACGTGTTGGTGAAATATTGTGTTTCTTTTTATTTGGTTGTAATGGTTATAAAACTCTAACTAATGAATAAAATTTAACCTTTAATTTGATAGTAAATATTAGATGTCAGACTTGACAATATGGTATTAGTTAAATCAAGTATTATTCTACAGTATTAAGCTGCCTTCCAATGATAACTTTTATTGTACACTTATATGGTAATTATTTCTCACTGTGTCATGATTTTTGCGGGTAATCAATAAGACTCTGGGCCATTCTTTTAATTATGTTGGTATTAATATCAAATGCCAGGCTTTTCCATGACCAGCTTTATGCTACTGTAATTTGTATGATATTTGTCTGGGTTTTGGTTCTTGCCTTGATTTACCTATCCTTTATATTGCATTAGCATTGCACTTCTTGAGACTTTGCAGATTTTCCTTAAATTGCCAATAAAAAACGCTTTGTTTTTGATTTTTGTACTTTTTTAAAGCATATATAGTTTTAGATATCGGCAAGTACTACAGCCCTTGGGTACTGCTTGTTTACACCTGATTCTAACGTGCTTTTCTCAAAAGGGTTTTTGTATACAATTTATGTTTTCAAGTTGGTTATCTCGAATCATCAATTGACCCACCCTTGACTAGGGCTGCTTCGGCCAAGCCCTGGGCAGCCACGGCCAGCTTGTAGCTCCGAGCCACTCATGTCAACGATTTATTCAAAAATAATTAAATATAGGTTTTTTCGTTCTGGCTGTAGCGGCAAAGAGCCGAAGCATCCCTACCAGGAATACTCGGCTCAGTCTCGGCTATCTTTCGGCTTACTGCCTCGAATCAGAACGGAAATTAAATATGTTTAAAATTTTTTAAATAAATCTTTGATAGTTTATGGCCCAAGCAAGAAACTTGCCCGGCTGCCCAGGCTTGGCCGAAGCAACCCTACCTGCGGGATAACCCTTGGCCCGCAGAACCAATCTTAGCATGCTTAGTTCTTTAAATTATAAATTAACATATCTTTGGATTGAACAAAGTTTCATATCTATCCAACATGCCGAATTCTGAATATTCTCATATCGCCAAAGATACAACGTTGAAAAAACGCAGACGTATCAATCCTACTACTGCAACAAAGAATAGCAAACCATGGAAAAACTTATCAGAAAATATTGATGGAAAGCTACAAGATGGCCTCGGATCTTTTACTCCGAACAATCTACTCGATGTTTTGAATAGAGAAGCTTCAGATACTGCTTATAGTGAAGATCCTTCAAAAAATGGCGAGTTGAACCAGATAAGAGGCAGACAGACTGGTGTAAAAAAGGTCCAGGCCCGTCTATCAAATCTAGAAGCTACTCTTGCAGAAGTTGTACCGATTATGCTTAAACTATCAAAAAGATATCAGTCTCAAGTTCAAGTTGATTCTAAAAACCCGAGATCTGACACCACTCTGCAGGGACCAACTCAAGGAAGTAGTGTGAGCATTTGTACAAGAAATGACTACGTTTATGATACAAATTTATTGACAGCTATTTCACCTGCGCCCTCCAAGAGGTTGTTTTTGGAATATGACTATTCTTATCATCTCGTCGCCCTATATTTCACAATCCATGAATTTACAGGTCAGGAGCCTATTATTTCTAGGCGTGATTTCTTTGACTCGCTTCAATGCAATACTATGCCCACATATTTGGTTCATGCTATGTTTGCTTTTTCAGCAAGATATTCAAATCATCCGCTTGTTTTTCCGAACTGCCTTCAATTTTCCAAAGAATTTTCTCAGAGCTCGTCTGTAAAGGCATGTTCTTCTTTTTTCGCCCCTACTATACGCTCTGTTCAGGCGCTTTTACTTTTATCTTCTCTTGGAATTCAACGTGGAAATCCTTCTTCTTCCTGGGGCTACCTAGGATCTGCAATTCGTGCTTCTCAAATCTTAGGTCTTGACTCTATCAGTACTGAGCCCCAAATTATGCCTATATCCCCTATAAGCAACTATGAAGTTGGGTTTCTTAAAAAGCTCTGGGACATGTGTTGCTCTGCTGATTTCGAAGTTTCCATGCTACTTGATAAGCCTCGTCAGATCAAAGAAGCCCCACCTCCGTCAGCAGCAATAAACAAAGGCTTCTCGCCACTATCACCGGATCAGTATGTTCTTAGTTGTATTTCTGTCCTCCCGCCTTATATTGTTGAATGTCTTAAGAACACGAGAACTCTACTCCTTTACTGGAAAACCATCGAAGAGTTCCATTCAGCTTTACAGCCCAATCATTCTCCCCAAGAAACCCTCAGTCAAATCTCCAACCTGGGATTGGTGATCGACTCTTGGCATTTGGGTCTTCCTCGGCAACTATCATACAAGCCAGAGTTCTTTCATCCGCAAGTTGCTCAAAGATTTCCTTTCCTAGAGCAAGTGATCAATCTGCATATCATACATTGTCGCTTAAAGCTCTCTCTGTTTCAACCTATTCTCGAGAACCATAGCCAATTCCAAAGCTGCCCGGGGTTTCCAGATGCTAAAAAGAAATATTGGCAATCAGCCTGCTCTTTAGTAAGAATATTGGAAGATTGGGAGGAATGGAATAGTTGCTCAGATGGTCAGTTTACCTTGTCTGCAGTTTGTGAAATCTTCAACATTCCTCTTTTGTTGGTCGACCCTAATGACGGCGCTCTAGGGGCTCAGGATTCTGCGCCGCCCTTTCTGTCAACCCATTTCTTTTTTGCAGGCCTCGCTTTTTTGCTTTCCTTGATTTCAGCACGTACCTCAAGTGAGAATCCCGGTCGCCTAAAGTATTCGTTTTCAACTCTCATGGGGCTTCTAACTTCTACTTCCAGCTGGGATGGGTCTCCTAAAGTCGCTGAAAAGCTCCAAGAACTTGCTTCAAGCATCGGCGTGGAAATTCCACAATAAAGCGGCCGACCTTACAAGGTATTTGAATGCTACTATTACTGTTTTTTATTGTCTTATAGAATACCCATAATGTGGGTCATTATTTTTGTGACTATGCCAAGGTGCCAGATCAAAAATTTCAACAAAAGATTACATTTTTTATTCAATCTTAGATCATTTGAATGTTTTAAATTAACATAATATTTATGTTTTAAAGGGAAAAATAATAAATCACAAAATGAATAATCAAAATTTTGAAATACCTTATAATTACGGCTTTTATTGCAAGTAGGTAATATTTCAAATATCATTTATAAACCTTTTAAATTTAACCTATATGGGTTCAGTAAATTGGAAAGACAACATAAAAGACACTTGGTAAGTAAAAGTAGAAACATAATGTTTATAATTTTATTAATCAGATATTTATAGTGATGCGAGTAGCTGATATGCCAAAGTTGGAGTCAGGGCTTTTGAGCTGGTTATATTATTTTATTAGGCATTGACTTGATCTTTAGTTTTTCTCATTATTAGAAGATGAGATATTTGATAAAATTTATCAGAGTTTTTACAAGATCTATTATGTGATAGTTTATGATTTGTCCTCTGGTTAGTGTGATCTATAACTTTATTTATTGTATAAGTTTCAGTTGAAGCAATACTAAAAATATCTATGATGAGTTGCATGGGAGAGTAATAGCATCCCAAAGCTATTAATGCTATTGCCCTATCTTTGGCTCATCATAAATATTTTTAGTTTGTTTTACAAAAGAGTTGCTGTTTTTGAAAGATAAATAACTCTATTGGAAATACACCCTCTAGTAAGCTGCCCAACTTCATGAACTTGCTATAATATCCTACTAGCACCTTCTGATATCTTTGTTTCTCTGGCATCATCATATGGTTTTAAATGATAATTTATCTCAGAATATTCTGATAAGCTGCAAAATAAATAAGGTAAAGTATATAACTTATCATCTTTCATCCAATATGATAGATTAAAGTGTAGATTCTTAACCTCCAGCTCTTTTCTTATAGTTGTCAGGGATCCAAGCTTGGGCAGTCAGCCTGTCATTTTCAGGGATCACACGGGCCGCAGGTTTTGCGGGCAGAGCCTACCACAAGATCAGAGCTAAAGTTGCAACTTAACCAATTAGAGTTCAGTATTTGATTGGGGAAGACAACAGTCCAATAGAAAGGACAAAATGAATAGGATAAGGTATTGTTTATTGTAGAATATTGTGATTAATATACTATATGGGGAAAGCCACAGGGCCACAGGGGGTGGCATAGTGGCATGTTCCATGAAAAGGTTTGAAGCTGAGAAATAACTTGTGCGGGGATCAGCAGGTCAAATTGGCAGCGCTCCTAATTAGGAGAAAGTGCCCGCAATTTGACATTGCCATCAGATTGGTTCATGTCGTTAGATACGTCAAGGGCGACTCATCGAGCAACTCCTGTGTATTGTAAGATACATTGGCAGGCAAGTCTGGAAACTTGGTTGTAACACACCCCTTGCCCTTGCTTGTCGTCAGACACCAGGATCAGAGCTTGCAGGAGATCTGGGAAGGTCCACATGGATAACTTTTGTGTAGGGATGGCACGGCAGGGGCGCAAGCAATTGTAATGAAGCTTTTTGGTGTTTCCTTGGGCATCTTCAAGTTGATAGGTGTGGTTGTCATAGACTGCGGCTATCTTGAAGGGTCCTAGGTGGTTGGGTTCTAACTTGGCTGCATTGGGGTTGAGGGCATAGACGGGGTCACCTACGGTGTATCTTGCCTCGACATGTTTTGTCCCTTCCTCAATTTTCTTGTGTTCAATTTCTCAGGCTTTGGCACACCACTGGCTCAGGGAAGGAGTCGTCAACAAGGGGGTTTCCCGGGAACCGTGGATTGTAACTTCCCTTGTTCTACTCCTGTCAGGCGTCCCAAAGGCCAAGGTGCTGGGGCTGAACCCAGTGCCCCTGTTGATTCTTGCTCATAAGATAAGTAGAGTGGTGAGCAAGTGTTCAGTCCACGCAGTGTTGGGGTGCTCCTGTGAGAGCTTGGCAATCAATTGGACCAGTGAACCATTTAAGCGCTCTACACACCCATTGGCTTGTGGATGGTAGGGAGTCACAACTATTCTTTGGAGGGCATTCTTATAGCAGTACGCCTTCATGACATGCCCAACACACTTGTTGCCCCATCTGTAATGAGGTGTTTGGGTTGCCCAAAGCGGGTCACAATTTCCTTGCCAATGAAGCAGGTGATGGTGGTGGCAGTGTGATTAGTGGTCGCCCATGCTACTGGCCAACGGGTGAAGTAATCAATGATGGTGATAATATACTTCTTGCCCAGCCTGTCTTTGGGTAGAGGTCCAACGATAACAAGGGCCCACTGCTCAAAGAGTTCTGTGGCTTTAATAGGCAGGACAGACTTGGGGGATGTAGGTTTAAACATGTTCTTTTCACACAACACACATGTCTTGAGGAGGTCCAAGATGTCTTGGTGCATACAAGGCCATGAACCCTTATGCTTCATGATCTCAAAGAGGTTTTGTCCTCTGATGTGACCCAAGGTGTGATGGTAGTGTAGTATTGTATCCCCTCGCTGTGTGGTGGGAATATAAGGTGTCTTCTCCCCTGTCTCTGCCCGGCAGCAGACATTACCAGTGTCAGTAGTAAACAGGCTTTTGTTGTCCTTCAGTTTGGAAATAGTAACAGAATTAAGACCTTTGTAGCAGATAGCCCCAGGACATAGATAGAGCATGGGCCAGTCTGGGTCTAAGCCATTGTCTCCCGTGATGGACGCTACATATAATCTGGAGAGGGCGTCAGCTGTGACAAGTTCCTTTCCAGGCTTGTATTTGATGCATAATTGGTCAGGGGACAGGCTTTTGACCCAGCCTGCCTGGTGTTGCGTCAAGTGAGACTGTGTATTGAAGTACTGGAGTGACTTGTGATCCGTCAGGACGCAGGGTGAAAAGGTGGCCCCTTCCAGGTAACAACATCTTTTTTTGACGCAGTGTATGATTGCCGCTAATTCTTTATCATGTATGGGATAACACTGTTCTGAGTCAGTGAGCTTCCTGGATTTGTATGCCACGGGGAGAAAGACACCCTTGTCAGTTTCCACCTGTAATGTCACAAGTGACAAACTACTGTTGACCATGCTCATAGGAAAACCTCAACTATGGGGATAGAACCCCAATACCCTGTGGGCCGCCAGCCTGCAGGACCAGCCGCCCGCAGATTTCCGGACTCAAACAAGAGCAGGGTTTGACTTCAGGGAATTTTCTAAGGCTTGATGAACTAAAATTACCTGCATCAAGATCCCCCACACCAAAGGTTCCTGTAACCCAACTAATGAAAGGCGGGCCAAGCCAAAGATCCTGGAACAACCCAGGCCATCACGGAAGGGGAAACAAAGAAACTTCCCGTAGAATGCAGGCCACCCAGAGATGACCAACCCCACAACCTGGCAAGGAAATTTGAGTATTCTCAGTTCAAACCAGCTAATGAATTAACTCCCGCAACAGATGCCACCGAGGACTGGAAAAACCTGGTAGACAGTAGCACCAGGCCCAAAGGAATTTGTAAAAGTTTACCCATGGCAGATGGGCATACTTATACCCTGGACCGCCAGTAAGTTGCCCATCGCCATTCTTGCAATAAAATGACATAAACCTTTGGTTCAACCAGGTTAGTCCATACTTGATTTTAGTTCTATTTTATTTGCAGTCCAACTCCCGTGGTTCTGTACCTCCCGCTTCCCCAACCCAAGAAACCGCAGATCAGCCGCCCAAACTCTATCGTCCACCAGGAGCTCTCTTTGGCCCAGGACATTTCACTGAATACCCACCCAGCCTAGTATATTTGGAGTTCACCCTAGAGGAAATCCTAATCTATGGCCCAGAGGCTAGAGCTAGAGAGACAGAGATCATTTACAGAGAAGGCACCAAGATGAACAGGCCTCCTCTGCTATTCTGCAACAAGTACAACTACCTGCCTGCATATTTGTGTTGCAACTGAACCAATGAGGATTCAGTATTTGAGTTGGGGAAGGCAACAGTCTAATAGAAAGGAAAATAATAAATAGAATAAGGTATTGTTTATTGTAGAATATTGTGATTAATATATTATATGGGGAAAGCCACAAGGCCACAAGGGGGTGGCATAGTGGTGTGTTCCATGTAAGGTTTGAAGCCAAGGAATAACTCGTGCGGGGATCAGCAGGTCAAATTGATAGCACTCCTAATTAGGAGGGAGTGTCCGCCATTTGACATTGCCATCAGATTGGCTCATGTTGTTAGACACGTCAAGGGGTGACTCATCAAGCGCCCCCTGTGTATTGTAAGATACATTAGCGGTTGAGTCTGGAAACTCAGTTGCAGCATTTGGTTCCAATGACACCATCTCTCACCCTGCGGCCCAACTGCCCGTAAGAATCTGTTGCAGCCAATGAATCCACTTTCACTCAGATATTTGGAGTGATGTATATCACCCTCAACGGCTTAATTGATTCAATGGTACCCGTGAGCAGACCTTGGACCCTCTTGGGCAAATCATTATCTTATATTTTAAAGTTAGCACCAATCTTGTGGTGAGCCCTTCCTGCAGAGCCTGCAGGCCGTCTGCACGCAAGTTCCCAAGAACCCCCCACAGGCTGGATCCCTGACACGTAATACGCTCCCTATGGCTCTGTTAGAAGCATCAGTCTTGAGTTTGTACTGGCAATTCCGGTTGGGGAATTGCAATACAGGCGCAGTTGTAAGTCTTTGCTCCAACATCTCAAAGGCTTGATCTCTAGAAGGGGTCCAATTGAAGCGCTGTTTAGTGTTTAGGAGCTCAGTGAGGGCTGCAATTAGTTCTCCACGATTGGGAATAAACTTGCGCACATAGACAACCATGCCTAAGAATGTGCACACCTGGCCCACATTGGTGGGAGGTGGCATGCTTGTGATTGCCTTGATTTTGGAAGGGCTGGGCTTTATTTCTTGGCAGAGATGGTGTGCCCAAGGAACAGGAGCTCTGACTTGAGGAATTTGCATTTGAAAGGCTTAACCTTTAACTGGTTTTTCCAAAGGGTGTCAAGGACAGCACAGAGGTGTTGAAGATGTGTGGTTTGATCTTGAATAAAGACAATTATGTTGTCAAGGTACACAACAACACACTTCCCAATTAGATCCTCAAAGGCTTTGTTAATCAACATGGCAAAGGTGAAGTGAGTGTTGGTCATTCCAAAGTTCATGGCCTGACACTCAAATGACCTGTAGCATGTGCAGAAGGCAGTCTTTGCCTCATCTCCTGGTGCAATGCGGACCTGGTTGTACCCCTTGGTGAGATCAATCTTACTAAAGATCTTTGCACCCGTGAGTGTGTCAAACAGGTTGTAAATCAACAGCAGGGGGTATTTATTCTTAACAGTTACCTCATTTAAGGCGCAGTAGTCTGTGACCAAGCAAAGGGACCTGTCCTTCTTGGCTACAAAGAAGACAGCATCCCTGTATGGTGAGAGCAAGGGGCAGATGAAGCCCTTATTGAGAGCCTCTATGAGGTGTTGGCAGAGGGTCTCATCTTCTTTTGGTGTCAGGCAATAGAGGGGACATGCTTTGGGAAGCAACCCTTGCAGTTGTACAGCATGCTGGATCTCTTGGGGAGGGGGTAGTTGGTCCAGTGTTTCACTGAAAACGTCCTGATATTCCTCAAGGAGGGTGGCAAGTGCTGGTGGAAGTAGAGTGGTCAAGGGGGACCGCAGGTGGTTCAGCACAGATAACTTCAACTGAGCATTGGTTAAAGTCTAGACTCCCCCTTGAAATCATATGAACCTGTTTCTGTTATTCTGACAAACACAGTATCATGAAGCAACTTGCTTATTTCAATAGGATATATCTGAAAGCCCACCCCATTTCTATTGAGGGTGATTACATACGTATCCCAGTCAATGTAGGGACAGTTGTGACAAAATCAGTCAAGGCCAGCAATGAAATTGTGACTGAGCCCTGCCATGATTGGCCCAGAGAGCTTAACCTGGATGTTCCCCATCCTCACAGAGAAGGGTACTGTCTCATGGGTAATTACCACTCTACGGAAATCAGCCACTTGTACTGCCTTGAACCTGCTTGGCACACAGTCTAATTGTTGAGAGTCAGCAAACACCTGGTTAACCATAGTGTGGTTGGCCCCAGTATCTACCAATAGTTTGTGGGTGTTCCCACAAAAATGGAAGTGATAGGCCAATCGGGTTACTTTATTTGAAGAATGGATTTCTTGGAGAATGGGGTTGTTGCTGTGGACCTGGAATATGTTGAGGGTTTTAACTTCATGCACATTGTAATCACAGAGGTTCTTTGCAAGAAGGGATCAAGAGTGAGGGTCAAGTGGGGCTGTAGAACCTCTTGTAGCTACAGCCCCCAGGCTTTTCCCTGGTCCTCAATTTGTGCTAGCTGGAGTTGCCCCTTGTGGGGACGCTTAACCCCATTTTTCTGTTGGTGGGACTGGCAGCTGCCTACTTGGTTGTGAGCACTTCCAGGTGTGGGATGAGGTTAGGGTGATGCGTCATTAGATCTGCAGAAGCCCATTGAAGCCTGATTATTGCCCTTCACAATGGCCTTGTAACAGTCATTGATGAAGGTGAAACAACCTATGGGAACCCACTTGCAGATATGGGGTTTGAGCCCATTAACTATCAATGTAAGGAGCATGGCATTCCCATCAGTCACAGCTTTGAGGGCGGCGGCAAGAGCTTGTTGCCAGGCAGCAAGATATTCAGGGATGGACCCAGTCTGTTAAATGTCCAGGAGGGGAGTTCCCACCACAATGGGTGAAAAGGTTTCACTGTAGCGGGACTTTGCAGCAACCCTGAACAACTCCCAAGTGACATTTATCTCTTGGCTGGCCCAGTTGATGAACCACACCGCGGCAGGCCCCGTGAGGTGCCCAGACGTGGTAGCAACCCACATGGACTCAGGTACTTGACAGATACAGAGGCTGATTTTGGTAGAATGAAGCCAACTGACAATGTCAGCTCCTTCTACACCACCCGCAAAAGATTCAAGCTGGAGGTTGAGCATGTGTTGTGAAAGGTCCAATTGAGGCAGGGCAACACTTGCGTTGTGCAGCCCAATGCAGAATTAATTATACACACTCTTAAGTACAAGTTGATCTTGGTAGATGACATATCCTTTGGGTATGTCCCCCTTGGGGATTGGCAGGAAGGTTTCTTGATGGAGAATAGCCATACAGCCTGTACTCCATCCTTTCTTGGGGGGAAGTTTTCTTTTAGGTAGGTTGTGAAACTACTGCTGCTACCACTGTTGCAACTGAACCAATTAGAGTTCAGTATTTGATTAAGGAAGACAACAGTCCAATAGAAAGGACAAGAATTAATAGGATAAGGTATTGTTTATTGTAGAATATTGTGATTATTATACTATATGGGGAAAGCCACAGGGCCACAGGGGGTGGCATAGTGGCATGTTCCATGAAAAGGTTTGAAGCTGAGAAATAACTTGTGCGGGGATCAGCAGGTCAAATTGGCAGCGCTCCTAATTAGGAGAAATGTCGTGTTCTGAAGCGCGGCACAGACACACAACAGGAAATCCTAACCTTAGGATTGGATTCATACTAAGTCTTGGTTAGATGACAGGGAAGGCTATGCAATTACCTTGCAGTCCTGGAAGAATAATCTCTGCTAGTTGTGGCTAGAGAGAGGCGCAGAAGTACTGGAAGACACAAAGACAAAAATGTGAATAGAACTTATATTTTATTGGTGAATACAAAAGGGAATATATAGTGGTTAGGAATACCACAAAACACTACCAGGACGGTAGGATCACTTGCCACAAGCATGAGTGGGGCAAGTGAGATGCGCAGAAGCCAAGAAACAAAAAAAATTGTATTTCCTGATTCAGTCATCAACTCATTTCAAGAGGCAAAAGAAAAAGCAAGAGATTTGTCTTTTAAATGGCCCACCAAAGGCAAAATCAAAACATGGCAAATAGCGGTATTCACAACATTGCCCTCCCCTAGGTTGGCCTTAGGGGGGTGGTACTTGCGGAGGAACTTGGCATGCATTCAAACGGAAGGACAGCCACTGGAGAGGAGCTTTACAGTGTATTTGGACCCTTGTTTAAAGGTCACTTCTAAAGGGCCAATCCACAGAGTGTCCAATTTATGCGCGCGCCCACCCACTCTGTGTTGGTAGTAAAGTACATGGTTACCAACATCAAATTCAGGTAAGGGGGAGCATCCAGCATTATCAGGAGAAAGCTTAAGCATCTTAGTCTTGTATGTAGAAGTTTAGACAGTGGCCTGTATATCAATTATGCGGTTGACTAGATTTTTGATGTGGTCGTCAGGATTCATGGCCTTATCAGAGGAAAGCAAGGGGGTCTCAAGAGCAATGGGGTAGTAGCCTCTCACCCATACAACATAGCAAAAGGGGAGTATCCAGTGATCTGATGTTTACTAAGGCGGTACACAAAGAGAGCAGCAGGTAAGTATAGGTCCCAGTTGGCAGCGTCAGAGTAGGTGAGCTTCCTCATGATAGAGACCAGTGTTAAATTTTCACACTCAACTGTCTCATTGGTAGAAGGATTGTAAGGGGCAGAGAAGGACTGGTGTGACCCCAAAGCTTTGACAACAGAGGTTACCAGCTTGGCATTAAAGTTATTCCCATTATCTGAGAGCAACACTTGAGGGCAGCCATGGCAGTAGAAAACGTCTTGCAACAGGAAGGCAGCAGTTGTCTTAGCCGTGATGTCCTTTATAGGGCAAACCTCTACCCACTTGCTGAAGTAATCAACAGCAATCAGAATAAAGCAACACCCAGAACGTGAGCGGGGGAGAGGACCTACTGCGTCAATGCTGACAGTATGAAAAGCATGTTGAGGGGGAACTAATTTGAATTTGTGGGCAGCAGCTTGAGGCCTCTGCAGCTGGCAGTTGTGGCAGCTAGCTATGACGTCTGGGATCAGCAGGCAGAGGTTCTCCCAGAAGTAGTTCTTCTGAAGCCATTCAAAGGTCTCGGCAATACCTCCATGCCCAGTCTCTTTATGATCTTGTGACACCCTTGAGAGGCAAAGACTGGGCCGTACATAAGGGAGATACTGGTCTCATACCTTCTTGAAGAGCTGATTGTTGCGTATAAGGGTATCTTTGGATAGCTTGGACAAGGCCAGTAGTGCCTCTTCTGTCTCACTCTCTCAAGATGAAGGGTACCCAATTAGTTTGTATAACTGGTCGGCCTCTGCAGGATGCAAAGCAAGAATGGGCATTCTGGAGAGCCTATCAGTGTTCTGGTGTTGAATCCCAGGGCAATGGAGTACAGTGAAGTTGTAGCCTTGAAGACGTAGGGCCCATCTAGTTAGGCGCCCCTCAGGCTCCTTCAGCTGTTGTAACCACTTAAGTGCAGCGTGATCAGTGACAACTGTGAAGTGGGTACCATATACATAGTGATTAAACTGCTTGACTGCATGCAACACAGCAAGACACTCCTTCTCTGTGACACTATAGTTCTTCTCATGTTTGTTTAGCACACGGGAAGTGTAAGCCACAGGATGGTCTACCCCCTTGTCGTCCAGTTGCACCAGAATGACTCCAATAGCTAGATTGCTAGCGTTGGTGTACAGAATGAACTTCTTATCATAGTCAGGATACACTAGGATTGGTGCCGCTTTGAGTTTTTGCTTAAGGGTCTCAAAGGCTTGCTGCTGACTGGCGGTCCATTCAAAGGGACATTACGTAACAGCTGGACTAGAGGTTAATTAGTATTGGCAAAGTCAGGGATAAACTGTTTATAGTAGCCCATCATCCCTAGAAAGACTTGTACCTCTCGCAGGTTGGTGGGCGGAAGCATTTTGTTGATGGCTTCAACCTTCTTAGTCATTGGGTGAATCCCTGTCTGGGTCACTTCATGGTCCAAGAATTCAAGACTCTCTTTGAAGAAAGTGCACTTGTAAGGTTTTAGCTTGAGGCCAGCTTCTCAAATCTTTATGAACACCTCTTTGAGATGAGCCAGGTAATCGGGGAAGGTAGTGCTGAAAACCATTATATTGTCCAAATATACTAGGACAAATGACAGCTTCAATTTGCGGAGGATGGAGTCCATGGCCCTTTGGAAGGTGGCCAGGACATTGAAGAGTCCCTGTGGCATGCAAGTAGGCTCAAAAAGCCCTTCAGATGTAATAGCACAGCTTTTTGACAATCCTTGGGCAATAGGTCAACTTGCCAGTATCCAGATGCCAGATCCATTGTAGAGAAAAACTTATAGCCTCCAAGATGTTGGAGAGCATCATCAATACACAGCAAGGGGTACAAGTCCTTCTTGGTTAAGGAGTTCAATCAGCGGTAGTCCATCACAATACAATGACCTCCATCTTTCTTCTTTAAGATGAGTAGCAGGGATGCCCAAGGACTTTGGGAAGGTACCAGTGTCAGGAATATTCCTGACATAAACCAGATTCTAACTGAAGAGAAATGCTGGAAACAAACAATTGAATGCCCAAGTAAGGGGGCAAAATTTGATAAAGAATTTCCCCCATTATCAGGGGAAAAGAAAAATCAATTATTGGGAAAAATGGATTTTTGTAAAAACCGGAATGATTTACCATCCAGACAGGTGCCTGCCGCCACTGCGCAGAGGCCCGCCCCACCTGCTAGCACCCTCCACCAGCCTCCCCACACCCAGTCAGCCGCCAGCAAGCCCTCTGCCAACCCCCTGCTTGCCCACTGAGCCCCCGCGGCCCAGCCAGCCACCCACAAGCCCCCCCACCAGCCACCCACTTGCCCAGCCGCCTGCCAGTGGCCCCTCCAGCCTCCCACCTGCCAGCCGTGCACCCAGCCTGCTGCTTGCAGACCCACCACCAGCCTCCCACCCACTTGCTCCCTGGGCCCCAGCCAACGGCCAGCCACCCACATGGGCTCCAGGCCCCATTTCCCGGCCAATCAGGAGCCACCATGCCTGACAACCAATCAGAAAAGTCCCTGATAAAAAGGGGAAAAATTGGGAATAATTCCTGCCCTGAGGAAGAAGGAGAAACTCAAAATTCAAGAACCAATCCCAATTCTGAACCTTCAGAAGAAAGGGTAAATCTGGTTTCAAAAGTTAAAAATAATGTGCCTCCCAACCAATGGGATTTGGAGGACCACAGCACTTACCTAAGCCTAGACCCCAGCTAAACTGGACTTCCCAACCCAAAAATAGATTTGGGAAGTCCCAAGAATTATAACCACCACCTGACCACATTCCCAGAGGAAATCATTGGCTCCAGGCAGAATTGTCTAAAACCCCAGCAGATTGCTCAGGAACAAGGATTTGGCCATCCCTTCAAACACCAATTCCCAATTCCCTTGGCCAAACTTCTGGGATCCCCAGTCCCTTGCTTTTACTCCCACTTGCAAAATTTTGCAAGTGGGGGAACACTATAAATAAAGGATCTCCTCTCAGTAATAGCATGTGCTATTATTGAGATTAATACCCTCAATAAAGTGAAATTCAACTTACAACAAAAAGTTAAACTACCAATCAGCCCCTGCCAACCCTCCAATCCAAGGAAGATGAACCACCTCATCTTCACAGCTGTGCTCACAGCTTGCCTTGGGATTGGAGGCTACCAACAAGGTTCAGAGTTCTTTGGGACCTCCCCTGATGGACTAGGTCATGATCCCCACTACAACCCTGGTCAACTGAACTCATCACAGACTGGACCCTGGCCTCCCCTGGTGTCTTCATATTCTACACTCTCTATTGCAATGTACACGTCCATGTACTACATAACCTACTTTGCTGGGAGCTTTGGAAGATACAATGTACATGCAAAGGTTTTCTGCTGGCTAATGACTGTGTATCCTATTGTTACCGCCTTGAATGGGTTCCAGTTCACCAACCTGCTGCATTACATCCTGAAAGTGATACCTACTGTAACTGGGTATTACAGCCAGCAGCCCAGCATCCAACAATTGTTTGAGCTCTTTGGATACCTGGGCGTCCTCCACGCGGCTGCAGCAATATGGTTTAGAACAGAAGGGGGCATTGCCAGTGTCAATTTGATGAATAACACCTTTGGTCAACCCATAGTTGGTACTGTCCTTAGCAAAGATGTCAGAAAATTGGTCTAGTAAATCTAGCACCTCTTTCTGTTGAAACGGGGACAGCTGTGGAAAGTCTTGAACAGTGAACAAGGATAGGACATGGGGTTCATCCTCAAGTAGGTTAAAATCTTGGAACATACCAAAGGGATGAAGAGACAGGACATCAGGAGTGCTCAACAACTTGCCATATCCAACGACCTGCCCCCTAGACACAGTCATGGGGAGAGCAGTCAGGTTGGCTACCAACAATTGAACAGGGTCCTTATAGGAGACATCTAGAATTCCTGGACAGAGATAAGGTTTGTTGTGGCCTAGTAAGTGAGGAGAGTATAACTCTAGGAACGTGCACTCAGGTAATTCATATGCTATCTGAGAGTCCAAGATGGCTTGAGAGCCAGGGGAAATGGTCACAGCAGAAGTGGCTAGCAGTGGAATCCCCTCAGACTCAGGGCAGGCCATAGGAGGACACTTCATATTAGACAAGTGGGTACAGTACTTTAGTGTGAAGACACCAGTAGGGTACTCTAAGGCACATGTCTTGAGGCGTTTCCCAGGAACTTTAACTGGCTCTTTAAAGATTAAGGGGACTTTGTATCCCAGAATAGAGAGGTAGCCATCTTTCAAATTGATTATCCCATTATATTCCCTAAGGAACTGGGTGCCAACTAGGAGATTGTAACTCTCATTCTCCAGGACAACTGCTGGCGCGGCTAGGAGAAGCTTGCCAAACCACATGGGCAGAGCAGAGTAAGCCCCTATAGCGCAGGTCATAGACAGTCCAGCTGTGCCATACAACTGGTGATAATTAAGGTCAGGGGAGAGTTTGAGTTTCTTCACAAGCTTGGAGGAGACAACATTGAATGGCAAGCCGGTGTCTAAAACAGCCTTGATCTTCAATTTTTGGATGGATATCTCTACTCAAGTGGTAGTGTAACCAAAGGATAGAAGGACAGCCAAGATATCTTGAGCCTCTGCTAGTTCCTTATCCCACTTCTCAATCATGCATCTTAACCCCAAGAACTCCTTATAAACAGTTTGGAGAGGGAGCAAAAAAGATACATTCTTGAAGACAGCACCAGCGACCTCAGCAGCTTCTTCTGACAGCTCCACTAGCACAGGGGACCTCTTAGCTTGAGTGGGGTAAGGGAAAGAGACAACTTCTTTGGCTTTAGGCAAAGGCTTAGCAGTAGTTGTAGCTTTTCCTGATCACAATTTATAGGGGACTGTAATGGTTTCAGGAACAGCCAGAACAGAGTACTCATATGCATCAGCGTCGTCAGTATCAGAGTCATTCAGGTCAGAGTCATCAGAGATATCATGGAACAGGAGGAGGGTAGGAGGAGCCTCATTATCAGAAGGATTGGAGTCAGATATAGAGGGAGGGATTGAAAGAGGCTGGGAAGGATTGTCAACCGAGAGCGGCTCTGCCTCTAGGTTGACTGTTCTTTTCCCGCCTGCTCTTTTGGATCAGCTCCTTCAACCTGCGGATTGGTGCAGACTCGAGAATGATGACCTATCTGACCACAGTTGTGGCAACCTTGGCGTTGAGGAAGATTTTGCGAGTTCATAGTAAGAATGTGAGGACCACAGGAAGACAAACCAGAATTAGAAGCAGCTTAACTTTTCCTCATAACTGCTTCACAATGGGTAAGGTGCATGTCCTGCAACAGCGTCTTTATGCTCTTTATGGAGGAAAGCATAGATTTATGGGCTTTGAAGTGAAGACACAGAAGCTGGTTAACTTTGAGGGCTTGAGCGCAAGCCATGTAAGCTTCATGGGCTATCAACTGTCTGCTTGTTATCAGTTGCTGTCCTTTCATGTAGAATCTGTTGGCAAACTCATCTAATGTCTCCTTAGGCTTGAAAGTAATGTGCATGAAGGCGTCCTTCTTCACTTCCAAACTAAGATCACCACCAAACTTGTCAATCAGAAGCTGCTTCATATCTTCCCACGTCTCAATGGTGGTTAGTTCAGGAACCATCACCTCTTGGCAAGTCAGGTGTAGACAGGTCAGAATATGTTCTTTCTTAACCTCATCTGATGCTTGTCTCATGGCAGTTTTGTAGATAGTTAGGAAAGCTGCAATGGTCAAGGTTCTGGGGTCAAAGACTTGCTTAAAGGTAGGCTTAAAATGTGCCTTGGGAGTTGGACCACCATTGTTGTTATTGAGTACGTTTATGCATGAGAAAACTCTGCTTTGGATTCAGAGGGGGGCTGTCTAGCCCATAGCTGGCAAACACTCTCTTCAAGGGTAGTCAGGGTCTCAACAGCGCGGGCACCCGTATTGATAGCTTGAGTGGTCTGTTGTGCAGTATCATCTAGGTGTTGACCTTGGGTGGTCACTACTATGGAGAGCTCAGCAAGTCTAGAAGTAAGGGAGGGCCCCACTGAAAGGCAAGGGGCAAACCTATCATTCACAGAGTTGATCACGTCATTCATCTCTTGTACGTCTCTGTCCAGTTCAGTATGGTCCTGCTTCAATTGGTCCACCTCATTATCTAGAGCAATTATTTCCCTAGCGCATTAGATATGAGGGGCTCTTGGTAAACCAGGGCAGCAATCATCTTCATTGACAACCCCAACTGGACTAGCAGCAGTTGCCATCATTTCACATAGGGTAGCAAGTTCTTGCTGTAGCTCTGCAACTTGAGCAGTCAACTCAAGCACCTGGGGGTCAGGTTGAGGGGCTTTGGTAGGACGCCCTTGACTGTGAGTAGTTGTACATAGTTCTCAAATAGCGTCCCATATTCTCTGCTCTCAATCCACTAAGTCATCAGAAGGGGAAGAGGGCGGAGCATCTGGCTTGGGCGTAGATAATTCATTCACCTGACTCTGGAGTTTGGCTATAGCAGCAGCAGTGACAACTCTCTCTTGATCAAACACTGTACTGAGTTCATTAAGGCCGTTAGCAGAAAAGTCTGCTACTTGCTGTAGTTGCTCAAAAGAATATGTGCTGAATGCATTAAGCTGCTGCACAAGTTGTTCAAAGTTGGAGAGGTAAGCGTTCAAGGTGGAATCTACTTGAGTTTGCCAGGGTTGTTCTAGCTGGTGAAACTTGTGTAGATGCTCCCTCACGTACTTGGGGATGGACTGACACATTTGTTTGACAGAGTTAACCAAACGAGTCTGGGAGGTAACAGAGTTGTGTTGATTGTCAGATACCAAGGAAAACAAGGAATGGATCCACTGTTGGTAAGTAGCAAACTGGTCCCAGTGATGAGTAACCACTGCCTGTAGAGACGAGATTTCTTGGATGTGGAGCCCCAACACCATTTGATGGTGGGCCAAGGCAGGCTGCACAAAGGACAATAGTAAGTGTTCAGCGGAGCCAGCCGCTGAGAAGAGATGCTGTGGAAATTGAGGAGCCACAATTAATTTGTAGTATTCAGCCCAACTGAACTGCAGCTGAAGGCAAGGGATGGCTCCTTCACGGGCTATCCCAAGGGCTACCAACATGACTTGTTCTAAGTCAGGGGTACCCATGGGGTAAGCAACTAGACAGGGACCATTTCTGAGGTTCAGTACAGTAGGGATAATAGGCAGGTTGGCAATATCTTCCTCAGTAGGAGGACTAGTAATTTCAGGTGAAGTCAGCTCTTGTATAGGCGGAGGCAAAGGACCTGAAACATGGATGCAAAAGGGATAACCAAGGGGCTTACAGCCCCTTTAGTGAGCATCATTTTTTTCAGGAAGCCAGTCATAGGTGGAGGCATTGGGCAGCTCAGGGCAAGGCGCGGCCAAGCCGGCGGGTAAGGCCCACCATAGAACGGGTGCTAACTTGATAATATAAGATACAAATTGCCCGAGTAAGGACCAAGGTCCGGATTTGGGGACCATGGAATCCACCAAACCTGTCAAAGTAATGTAGAGTACTCCAAACAGTTGGGTAGAGGTGGTCTCAGCGGCAGCAGTAGGTTCCAGTGAGTGGTCTGGTCTTGGGGTTAATGGTGGAGTCATGGGAACAAAGTACGCTGGTAGGTAGTTGTACTTGTCTTTGAACAATAAGGGCGGTATCTTGACCCTTTTTCCTTTGTGTCCTATGTACTCAGTACTTCTAGTCCTTGCCAAAGGGTCAGCAATGAGGATGGTTTCTAAGCCGTACTCTAAATAGGCCAGGTTGGGGGGTATTCAGTAAAATGCACAGGTCCAAAGGGTACTCCCGGGGGACAGTATAATGCCTGGGGCAATTTGGCAGATTGGTCTTGGGAGGGGGCAGCAGCCTGGTAGTCTACTTGACCAGAATTAAGATGGAAGATCACTAAGACTAGATAGGGTAAGATTTGTTCAAACCAAAGGTTCATAAAACTTTATTATCAAAAATGACAATGTTGTCTTCACCATACTGCCAGGGCTTTTATACCATGTGACTTTGTTTCTTTGATTTTTGCAGGGTTCAGGTTTGCAGACAAGGCACTGGCAGGGCATGGATCTTGGCTTAGATTCTTGAGGGCAGGAGATCCAGGTAGTGCTTGCTCTGGTGAATAGAAGTGGCAATGCTTTGTTCTGCCGCCACTGTTCACTATGTCACCTGAGTAGTCCAATTGTACTACCCCTTCTGGACAGAATGTGGGCAGTTGATGGTGGTCATTGGCAGAGTTAAAAATAGGTTTTGTTTTAACCTCCTTAAGGCAAGCTGCAACCTCTGCATAGGTTTGGGTCTTTGATGGATCAAGGTTGGCATCAATCTGATTACCATCTGGTGAATTGCCCTTGGGAGACTGGCGGGTCTTGGAGTGACTTGTTAACTTGGGTATGCAATTCAGCAAGTGGGCAGGTTCCTGTCCACTCTTTGTGACTCAAGTAGTCTTTAGAAGATCAGGGTTTGATTCCAGGGCTTCTAGAGTTGGTTCCAAAGCTCCAGTATTAGCTCTTGGCAGGTTGGCAGTAGGTCCTTCCCTGATCTCTGTTAGCCAGGTTACATTTCCTTTGTTGGTATGGGTCTTCATTGGCACCAGTTTGGCAGCAGACTGGCAACTATCCAGGGAATCCTCTGTAGTAGGCCAGCAGGTTGCGGGGTAATTTACCAATTCGAGGCTGTGACTCAACAGATTGGCGGGTCCTGGACTGTTCTGGAGGGTTCAATCCGCCTTCTGGGAGCTGGGGCTAAATTCTTGGGTTTTTAATACAAGTATTGAAATGTTATTCATGACAATTTTTGTTGTGTTCTGAGGCGCGGCACAGACACACAACGGGAAATCCTAACCTTAGGATTGGATTTGTACTAAGTCTTGGTTAGATGACAGGGAAGACTATGTGATTACCTTGCAGCCCTGGAAGAATAATCTCTACTAGTTGTGGCTAGAGAGAGGGGCGGAAGTACTGGAAGACACAAAGACAAAAATGTGAACAGAACTTATATTTTATTGGTGAATACAGAAGGGAATATATAGTGGTTAGGAATACCACAAAACACTACCAGGACAGTAGGATCACTTGCCACAAGCATGAGTGGGGCAAGTGAGATGCGCAGTCAAGAAACAAAAACAATTGTATTTCCTGATTCAGTCATCAACTCATTTTGAGAGGCGAAGGCAAAAGCAAGATATTTGTCTTCAAAATAGCCCACCAAAGGCGAAATTGAAACATGGTGAATAGCGGTATTCACAAAAAGAAAGTACCCACAATTTGGCATTGTCATCAGATTGTTTCATATTGTTAGATATGTCAAGGGGCAACTCATTGAGCGCCCCCTGTGTGTCACAGTAGGTTCCATAATGCCGGGTATTTTCCGTCCAAGTAAGAAGGCACAGAAGGCCAGAAAACCTGTATCAAATTGAACGAGTTAATGGATTTAAACAAAATGGTTGATTTAAAATGGGTCACAGCTGCTCCAGTCTACCAGCTGAAACCAGCTCTCCCTTGCAAACTGACGTTGATAAATTAGCGTAATATGAGGGTCACCTGATATAAGCTTATTAATCAGCACAGTTGTCAGAAACCGGTCACACAAGGGTTCTTTGCAACCTGGACTAGATACTTACTTGAAGATGCCAAAGGAATAGGAGATCAAGACTCAGGTGGTATTGCTTAGTCAATTTTTCTGATATATATTGAATAATTTTCCCTGTTTCAACTCTAAGAGTTGAGTCCTCCTAAATTTACTCAATAAAAATCAATTATCCCAAGTTCTAATTTTAAATTTTAAAAATGCATCCTGTGCTTGGGTTGTTGCGGTATATCCCGTACAATTTGATTCTGAACAGAATCATTTCAGGAAGATGGGGCTTAGCATATGGAACTTTGTTGTTGGCGCCACAAAATTTTAATTTCATGCCAGCCAATTTTGTAGCTCCTCCCCCATTCTTGAAGATGAAAATTGTATCACTTCTCAATGCCCAGAATTCTACGCTGAAGATGCATTGATGCTTTCCCAGGTCATTTATCTTGGTTTAATCTGGTTAGGACTGATTGTTCTACTTAATCCTGGAGTTACAATTGGAAATTTCACAAAAAAATATCTGAAGCCATGTTGGTGGTTAATCATCAATTCTATGTGGATTTGGGTGGTAATTCCCCATCATTTAGAAACAGCTTTATATTATCCAGTGATTTCCGTCACAATTGAGTGTCTTCTTCTCCAACGCACAAGTATAGAATGGGGGTAGTGCAGGGTGTCTGCCATGCAAGAGTTGAAATGGTGATTTCCCTGTAGAGGAGTGAATGGCAATGTTGTAGGCAAAGATAGCTGGAGGCAGAAACGTTTTCCACTCAGCGGGGCGGCTAGCAGCCAGTTTCCTCAAGATGCCTACTAAGGTCCCATTAACTCTCTCCACCATTCCATTTGACTCAGGGTGATAGGGTGTTGAAAATACTCCTTGGATTCCCATAAGTTCATTGAGCTTGGTCACCATGTGGGAAGTAAAATTGGTGCCGTTGTCAGTGAGGATAACTTGAGGGCAACCATGGTGCAATATGATCTGTTCAAGTAGGAATTTTGCGGTTGTGTTAGCACCTAAGTTGCGCACTGCTTTTGCCTTCACCCATTTGGTCAAGTGGTCTATTGTGACAATGATGTACTTGGTGCAGTAGTTGCTGACTGGCAAGGGCCCTAAAACATCAATTGAGACGGTGTGCCAAGCAAAGTTAAGCCAAGCCAAGTGATAGGTTGTTGACTTCTTGAACGGTTTTTCCCCTTGACATTCTTTGCAGCAGCTCAGTGTTTCTTGTACGTCAAAGGCCATGGCCTCCTAAAAGTATGTGGTTTTTAGTTGTGCAAGTGTCTTCCGGAAAGCTCCATGGCCTATTGCCTTATGGGCGCAAACTATTGGGTCCGCCTGTTCTGATGGTCTGGGCATTATTCTTATTCCTTCTAGGGTGTTTTTCAATATGCGCCCATTCTTGATTTCAGTGTCTTCCAGCAGCTTATCTAGGGTGCGCTGAACTTCTGCAGGCTCGTCCTGGTAGTTGCCTGTCAGAATTTTATCATAAAGTAGGTCAGAGACATCAGCCAGGTGGGTGACTGTTGGTAACCGAGACAGTCCATCTGCGTTCTGATGTTTGATCCCTGCTCTGTGTGATATTTCAAAGTTGTAGGCCTGAAGCTTTAGTGCCCATTTTGCTAGACATCCTTCAGGTTCTTTCAAGTTCTGAAGCCAGCGTAGTGATGCATGATCTGTGATTACCTTGAAGTGGACACTATGTAGGTATACACGGAACTGTTTGTATGTGTATATCACTGCCAGGCACTCTTGTTCAGTCACAGTATAGTTACGTTCATGAACGTTCAGGGTTCTGCTACAGTAAGCTACAGGGTGTTTTTCACCATTGGAATTCACCTAGGAAAGCACATCACCCACCACAGTCAGTGAGGCATCCGTTTGAACAATGAATTTGCGGCTGAAATCTGGGTATCTCAGGATTGGTTTGTTTATGAGGTTCAAGCGTAGGGTGTCAAAGGCTTGTTGGCAGGCTGGGGTCCAGTCAAATTGCACATCACTCTTCAGCAAATGAAAGAGGGCCTCCCCCTTCCTTGAGAAGTCTTTGACAAAGCGCCAATAATAGCCAATCATGCCCAGGAACACTTGGACATCTTGTTTATTAGACGGCACCTTCATCTTCTCTATGGCCTCAACTTTAGCTGGCTGAGGCCGTAGCCCTTTGGCATTGACCACAAAGCCAAGGTATTCAAGTTGATCCTTAAAGAGGTCACACTTCCTGGGTTTGACCTTAAGTTTAGAAGCCGCCAGGCGTTGGAAGACCTCCTCAAGGTGTTGAAGGTGATCCAAAATGTTTGTGAAAATACATTAATGTTGTCCAGATAGACTAAAACACAGCTCAGCTTGAGGTCATGGAGCATGTTATCCATGGCACATTGGAATGTGGCAGGGGCATTGCACAGTCCATGTGGCATTCAGGTGGGTTGGAAGAGCCCTTGACTGGTGATGATGGCGCATTTCTCTTGCTCCTTGGGAGGCAATTCAATCTTCCAATATCCAGATATTAAATCCATTGCAGAGAAAAACTTAGCGCCTCACAGGTGGTCTAGTGCATCGTCAATATGCAGAAGGGGGTATGAGTCCTTCATAGTGATGTTATTAAGCTTGCAGTAGTCAATAACAAGCAGGTTGCTCCCATCTTTCTTCTTGACTATGAGTACTGGGGACAACCACGGGCTCTTGGATGGAACAAGTAGGCCTAGTTAGACCAGCTTCCTGATTTCCTCATCTACCACGGCGTCAGAAGCACAAGAATGTTGTATGGGACAAAGGCGTATAGGGTGTTCCTCACCCGTGTCAATGTGGTGGAGTGTGTTTTGTGCACACCCCAGGTCAAAGTCATCCTTGGAAAATATCTCCTTGTATTTCTTGAATAGGGCAAGGGCTGCGTCCTGTTGAGCTACAGTGAGCCTGTGTAGTTGTTCCTGTGGGATGATTGTGCATACAGCAGGCGGCATTTCTTCTTCTGAAGGGAGGCCAAACTCATCCAAGGTACCAAAATTATGTATCTCTGTCACCTCTTCAATTGGTAATAGATGCAGGTACGCCACTACTTGATGGTGCTTTACCTCAACAGGAGAGTGATTGAGATTGGCAAGCAATACCTTTATAGGCCCATGATTAGGGAGTACAATGCCAGGTGCAACCAGGGGTTCTAGCCTAGAGCAATTCCTAGGGGTTTCTATCTCCCCGTAAAGCCCTTGGGGTATCTGTAATTCCAATCCAATATCCATTAATACCTGATGGCCGGCCAGGCTAGTGTAGGAAGAGTTGGCACGTAACGGCAGACCCTTATATTCCTCAACTTGGGTGGGAAGATGTTTAACCCAGCATCCCATGTTATGTTACTTGACTGGGACAACACTGTTGTGATATGCGAGGTTAATATAGGGGGTAGTATGGCTGCCCACCTCTGGGTTCAAGCAGTTGTAATACAGACGGATTGCCTGCCCCAAGATTTTAAGAGCAACATTCTCAAGGTCAGCCTTTACTCCATACTGTTGCATGAATGAGGTTCCAATAAGGATGTCATAGTTTTCATTGGGAAGCACAATAGCTGGGGCGGAGACCGCTAGCAAGCCAAAGTGTAAAGGGAGCGCACTGTACGCTCTGTGGGCAGTGGTACAGCCTAGTCCAGCTGTACCATACTGTTTCTTGTGATCAATATCTGGTGTGAGCCCCATTTGCCGCACTAACTTGGAGGACACTATATTTTTAGGGGCCCCTGTGTTGATGATAGCTCGCACCTTGAGTTTGTTCACAAAAATATCTGCATAAGTGCACTTGGAATAAGAAGAACCAATGTTATTTACTAAGTGAATGTCTAAATTGTTGGCAGTGGAAAGAAATTTGACAATACTGTCACACAGTTTGGGATGGTGATCCTTCATTGTCTCCATGGGGATGGCCACATTGACGCCTCTAAGGGGGGTGGCATCTCCTGAGTGTTGGGGTTCTGTGTCAGGTGTGTCATCTAATAATTGACAAGCATAAGGCTTGGACACCTCCTTAGCGGCCTCTTGAGAGGCCTGAACCTTAGAGCAAGTTTGCATCATATGCACATTGTCAACAAGAACCTGATAAAGTTTTTTCCCTGAGAATCTGGTATCAGGTGTAAAGAGTAGGTCAGGTGGAACGTTTGTGGATTGCATGGAAGTAGAGAGTTCCTCCTCTACTCCACACTGACTTTTCCCTGTACTTTGGATTCTAAGGGGGATAGTGCGTGGATCCCCGTCTTGGAGTTGCAACTAGAGGCGTAATGGCCTTTCCAGTTGCAGCAGTGGCAGAACACCTTGGTGATATCAGGTTTTGGCATGGACTTGTTGTTATTAGCAGGAGCCTCTGAGCGTCCTGGATAATTGGAGACTAGGCGGGGCTTTGGTCCAGCGTTGGGGGGTCCAAAGGTGTCACCGCACTGGCGCAAGTAGCGTACCATACCATCCAAAGTGCAGTTGTCCTGAAAGGCCGGCATGAGGGTTTGGTACAAAGCCTCATAGGACTTTACTGCTGCGCGCAAAGCTATATGGGCATTGTGCACAGTCAAAGACCCTGAACCGGTGAGGATCTGTGCCTCAAGGTAGAAGCGGTCAGCAAAGTCAGTGATAGTCTCGTCCTTTTTAAAGCTGATAATCAAGAACTCATTTTTTCTCTTGGTGACCCAGGCAATACTACCAAATTTGTATAGCAACACACTTTTTGCTGCTGCGTACAACCAATTGTGCTTGGGCATGTGCGGTATAATGAGGTCAGTACTAGCAGTGTCTAATTGGTTGAGTAAGGTGGTGGCCTTATCTTGGTTGTTGGCCCCATATATAGACATTTCAAACAGGCGGATGAATGTGTGTACGTTGCCCTTAGGATTGAACTTAGGCAAGTTCATTGGTTTGAACCGGGTAGGAGTTTTGGGCCGAGGACAACGGCAAGGGGGAGACTCTTCACGGCAACTCCGGTCAAAGAAGTTGGTGTGAGAGCTCCCAGCTGGACCAGTCTCCCTGGGTGCTTGTGGGGTATCCACAGGCGTAGGGAGGACGGCAAAGACCCATGGGAGGCTTTGGCGGCCTGAAGAGGACAAGGTAGACCCGTTGTTGTATACTGAGCTGGAGGTGGGCTGTAGTGTGGCGCTCTCTCCAGAAGGTATGCTGGAAAGACCCAATACGCCCAAGTCTTGGCCAGTGCAGCAGCATCTAGAGTCCACCAACTTGGCCTGAGTGTCTGCTATTTCTATCTCTGCATTACAGAGAGAAGAACATAGGCGCTCAATCAACCTGGCACACTGGACCATTCCTTTTTGAAAGTCTTCTATGGTAGCACACTGAGAGGCGGAACGCTTGTCATGTCCCTTCATCTCAGCTTGCAATTCTTTGAGCTCAGCCTTGAGGGAGGCAATACTCTGTTCTCCTTTGTCATGTACTCTTTTCATTTCCCGGAATATCTTGCTGTTTGTGGCCGCAATATCCTCTACTTGTTGCTGTATTTGATTGAGTTCCAAGCAGTCACAACCCTCAGTGGTGGAGCTATTGGTGAATTGAGATGAGAGTTCCTGGTGTAGTTGAGAGACCTCCTCTTGAATGGCTTCCTTGATATGGTTGTCATATTGGATGAAGTCATCACAAAGCACCAGAACCTTGGCCTTGGTGGTGTTAGCAATGTTGCTGGACTCCTTGCTCTCTTGCCATGCAAGGTGTTGTACCTCATCAATATTATCTTTATTGTTAGAGACCTTCTCATCCAGGTTGCGTAGGCAATTGTCCTGTTGCTCCAAGGAGGCGCCATGCTTGGTGAGAAGATTGTTAACACTGTTACAGGTTGCATTGGCACCCACCACGTATTGTTCAATGGCTATTGCATGGCAAGTGACATCCTGGGTCCAGGCAAGTCCCATTCTGAGATTTTTCAGGGTTGACTCTATCACGTGGACCAAGCAATTGTTCAGCTGATGGGTAAGGTCCTCAAGCTGACAAGCCAGAGTGGTTTGTTTGTCCTTGTTGGCTTGAGTCTAAGCTCAAATCTCCTTAAACCCAGAGTCCAATTGTTGTACCAACCAATCCTGGTACTGGTGCTGGCGCTCTGCGTACGTGACCAAGTCTCAAAGCTCCAGGTGGTGCTGAGCTTAGACTCCCGGTAACTGACGTACCGCGGGATGGAGAAATCCTTTCAGGTAATCAGTTGCTTTCTTGAGGGTGGGAAAGCGTTCAAGGTCTCCCTCATTGGTTGCCAGGTAGCTGCAAAATATAGCCATGAGGCGTTGAGCCTCAGGGTGCTGATGAAAGAGAGACAACTGGATATTTGTAGGTTCCTGGCTGAGTTGGTATCCAAGAAAGAGCCCAGAGGCCACTGAATCTAGGTCTTGGCAATTGACCTGTGTGAGGCAAGAGAGCGGCACCACAGGAACCTCTGTGTAGTGGCAGGAAGGAAGTACAGGTAAGTCCTCCACATTGATTACATCATCTTGCTGTTGGAAAAGCTGGTCCCTCTCCACGTTGCTGGTTTCCATTACCAAGTAATGTTCCCCAAATCCAGTTAGGTCTTTGGGAATAGAGGGAGGTGCATCAGATTTGGAGGACAAGAGTTGGTTGGAGCAAGTGGTGCCCCTGTAGTGAGCACCACTTGTTGAAAATGGGCACACACCAGCAGATGCAACAGGAGAATTAGTAGATAGGGGCACACGCTCACTGTATGCCTTGGAATGTGAAGATTTGGAAGACATTGACCAACTTAATTGTAATGAATGTTTTTATTGGGTCCTATACAAGTAGGGGAAAAAACTATTCCCTGGGCTTCTACTGCCAACGCCTTATATAGGGGTATTCTCATATTACTAATCACCAGTTGCTGGCAATGTCTTCTAGGACATTCCAGCGCACTGTAGAGTCTTGACTGGGTTGGCAGAAGAGGGAACAAACTTCTATTTTAGGGCACAATCCTGCAATGTCTAGCACAATGACACCCTCTGCTAGCACATTAATTAGTGATCCTTTTTAAGATAAGCAATCACTTCCATATCTGATTCAAAACACAAGTCAAATAGGTCAATTGAATCAACCCTGCACCTTGGTGTTATTTCCTTTCGAAGCTGGCATTTTGGCGCTTGCTGTAAACTAGGATGGCGCTCTGGCGCTTGCAATTAATTATGCTGGCGCCCTGGCGCTCAATGTAAACTAGAGCGGCGCTCTGGCACCAAGAATAAATAATGCCGGCGCTGTGGCGCTTGTTATTTAGAGTTGTGGCAGCATGGCGCAATTAATCCTTAGTGACAACGTCATGGCCCACTAATCATGCATTTAATTATGTGGTAAGTTGGCACTCATTTCCAAAAGGGTAATTGATTGGCCCTGGTTAATTGTCTATGGCCACCTAATGAATTAAGCTTTCCACAATCCCTGATCAACAATTCTTCACAGTATGTAGGAAAGCAAGTGAAATGGAGACATCAGTCTTCACAGAACAAGCAATTCAATATGCCAAAGCAATTGGATATTTCACAGCAGATAGATTGAAGGCTTTGAAGGCAAAATGGAATGAGAAGTCCAACACAGACCTGGCTCTCCTGAAGAGCGCAATTACAGTATTCCGACTGTCAGCTAGGATTGTAGAACTATCATTTCATGGAGCCACAGTAGACACAAGGGAAGTTTTGACAGAGGCAGCCAAGGAGTTCTATGTGGATCTTTATAGTGAAGAAGAAAGCAACAAGGCAGCAGCTGAAGAGCTCATCAAAGGTTTACAGGTTTTATCAGTGGAGGGAAAACAGTCCTTGGGTTTGCCCATTGGATGGCAGGAGGTAGCAACTGTGATTCAAAATTCTAAGAATGGAAAATCACCAGGAATTGACGGAATAGTAATGGAGTTCTACAAGTTTTACAAGGAAGAGACGTCATCAATATTATGCAAAGTTTTCAATGAGATCTTGGACCCAGACATAGGTGTTACAACCAAAGAATGGGAAAGGGGGATAGTGAAAATGCTGTATAAGAAGGGTGATCTAACCAACCTTGCAAACTATAGACCTCTTATGCTATTAAATGTAGACTACAAAATACTCATGGAAGTTCTGACCAGGCGCTTGAGGCACCAGCTGAAGGATATTATCAGTGAAGAACAGACAGGATTCATTCCCGGACAATCAATAGCAGATAACCTAATGAAGTACTTCTTAATCAAGGAATGGACTAAGAAAAACAATATCTGGGAAACTGGATGGATGATGTTCTTAGACCAGGAGAAGGCCTACAACAGAGTGAGTCATGAGTTTTTGTGGAAAGTGTGTGTTAAGATTGGGTTCCCAAACAATGTTGTGAGCATGTTAAAAGCGATATACAGAGTGGCAAAATCTAATATTAATGTGAATGGGAATCTATCACAGCCATTTGAGGTTAAAAGAGATGTACGTCAGGGAGATCCATTTTCTCCCTTGTTGTTTGTCCTTTTAATATAATCACTGTCAGCGGCCCTTCTAAAGGCCAATCAAAAATTGCTAAAAACCAACAGAAAGTGTTACTCTCACTCAATATATGCAAACAATACATGGATTTTCTGTAGAGACAAGGAGAACAAAGCGAGGGTAATGTGTGTCTTAGATAAGTACCAGAGGGCAAGTAATGCAAAGGTGAATCTTTCCAAATCCCAATCAATTACTATTGGAAAGACAGCAACATGGATGAACAACTCAAGCCAGCAAATCCCTTGTTTGGCAGACGGGGAGGAGTATAAGTACTTGGGGTGTCCCATCCAGGGAGGAATGTCGCCGGAGAAAATCTGGAACTCCCAGGTAACCAAGATAACTAAAGTGGTGGGAAAGTAAAAGTTTCTGAATCTTTCCTACCGCAGAAGGGCCTTGGTTCTCAACACTTTTGTATTATCCAAACTATGGTACTTGGCCAGGGTGGTTCCACTGACACCATCAGCAACTAGGACAATAAAGAAGATAATAACAAATTTCATATGAAATGGCCAAGCAGCAAAAATCAGATACAAGGATCTATGCCAGGAGACAAAAAAGGGGGCATCAGACTAATCAACTTTGAGACTATGCTAGAGGCAATTCAATTACGGTGGTTAGCGCACATTGAAGACAATGAGAAGCCAAATGTGTGGTTACCTATATTGGAAGATTATCTGAACAAGGCACAACTGAACAAAATAAAGGACAACCAAGGTTTGATCTGGGGGATTAACCAGAACACTAAGGTAGCAGCAAAATACCTACCAGGCTGCTGGAAGGACATTTTTAGAACTTGGACAAAAAATAATGGTAGAATTTTGGTGGACAAGTGGACATTACAAAAAGCAAGAGCCATTCCCTTGTGGGGTGGGGACTGTGGATTGGACATAGATGCTCAGACCCAGAAGGACTTTTTTAAAATCACTTGGGCAACACACTGGGGCAATATAATTACAGGCAAAGGCAGATTACTAAGGAGATTGGAACCACCAAAGAACTCTAAACCCTTGGACAAAGTTTACTTTAAAAAGGGGTGGGATATAGTAGAGGATCAAAGTCACTGGCCAGTGAAATTGAGACAATACTGTAAACCATATGAGAACTTAGATGGTGATGATCAAAACAGGATTTTGACGGAAGCAGAAGCAGTGCAAGGGCGGTACCAAAACAATGGACCAATGTTAACACGGTCTGAATGTTTGGTGAGGTTAAGAAGAATGTTGAGGGTAGGGAAAGATGACGGGGTTCTCCTGGCTGAATTCTCTAACCGTGACTATCGGAAAAACCAATCCAAGGGACTTGCTCTGAGATACATGCTGAAGCTAATGACGGAAAAGGAGATGAAGCGAGGGCTAGTCAACCTTTGGGGGAAGATAGGAGCGGGATGGGCCATTGCAGTTCAGAAATTTCTATACCAACTCAGAGGGGGGATTCTTCACACAGGAGAGGTGTTACAAAAGTGGCACAACAAAGAGGACCCTGCAAACTTTACTTGCAAGGTTTGTGGGAAAGTGGAATCAGCAAAATACATATTCCTAGAGTGCTCAGAAGCAAGAATAATATGGTCACATGTGTTCCACTGGTGCAATCAGTATCATCTAGAGAAGGAAGCAGTTTGGGAAAGATGGCAATGGAACAGGCTCTTGTCTGCAATCCCACCATTGGTACTTTATGCCAATGTGGCGGACAAGAAGGTTTGGAGATTAGTGTGGGGTGAATCCCTCTTTGGTTTATGGCTTGCCAGAAACAAGAGAACCTTTTTAGGTCCCAGTCAAAGAGCGCGTCCAACTCAAGACTTTGTGAAGCAATGGCTGCTTGCAGCTGTTGTTAGCAAGGACAATCCTCTTTCTGCTTAGTCTGCTGACTCACAGGTCAGTCTGGTATCTTGTTTCACAGCAGAAACAGATATGCATGTTTTGAGTCCAGCTTGTCTGCCTTTGCAGACTTGAATTTCAAACGGATAAGAACATGTAAGTTAGAGATAGTGTGAGCTATCTCAATTGTGGGTGGGAAACCGCTTCACACAGCAATTGAGTGTCAAGGTGCAAGTCCTTGGGATACATCCTGTCAAGTTGACGCATACTCAATTACTTCCTTTGGGGGATAAAACAAAAACTCAAAGATGAATATATTCTATTTTGGTTGATGTGCAATAATCTCCAACCCTAGATTACTGATTACCCAAAATAGGGTTGTGCTAGAATGCTCTAAAAGACAATTCTAGTAGCCCAGGGATTAACCTTTACAATAAAATCATCTATTAATCTGCAAGTACTTCTGCGTGATAAGAAGGCATTAATTGCCCATAAACATGTTTCCATTGATTATAGCTCTTTTAAAGAGTAACCAGAAGTAACCAGATATTGCAAGTCTGGAAGATGTTTTTGGAGAGAAGATTTCAGAGGATCCTTTAAGCTGTCAATTGTCCCATTAAATTTTGGATTTTGCATAGCTGGAAGAAGCTCTGTTATTTCAAATTCAGTTTCAGAAAAGAAGTGATTGATAAAAAATTAAGATCATCTCCAAACAAAGAGGAATGCTTCCTTTAACATAGTAATTCTTTCTCTTTTTTATGCTCCCAAGGGGAAAAAGGGCTGTATGATAGCAGTGAAATTAACATATTTCATAATATTTGATTTAGAATTGTTGATAATTAGATGCTTGATAGAGATGCCTTACAAAAGAGTACTGGTTGCAGGAATTATACAGCAGTTTTCAAAGCTGTAAGTGTCATTAATAACATTTTTCTCCTTCCAAAACTTAAGGGTTGTGCCAATATTTGAGCTCTGGCAAAATTATACTGTGAGCTGCAAGCCTTGAAGACCAAGGGCCTGTATGCCCACATTTTTTTGGATCAAATCTCCCAGGATTTGACTCACAGATGCCCTTTAGTAAAAAAGAACATTGTGCAAAGTTACAGTGATGACTTCAACAGAGCACCACAACCACTTGTCAAATGATGGTAAAGAGGCTCATGCTATTAGCCAATGAGCTTGATACCTACCATAGTAATCAATCAAACCCCTGCTTATAAAAAACACTAAGCATCAGACTGCTCCCAAGAATACTACTCTTGAACAGAAGTGTCTCCCAATTCTTTTAAAGAATTTGACTAATAAACGCCTGCCCTGTGCCTGTGCCATTTTGTCGCCTTTAAACCTGGGCAACCTGCCCATCTAATTTCCCATTTTCTGATTCTTAGAACCCCAATCATTAGAACTAACATCTGACAGTGGATTATTATATGAAACCCTAGAATTTGCTCCAGAATTTATTTCCATTTTAAAATAAAGGTTATGAGATATTGGGGTTGCTAATTATTTTTCTATTTTATCTTAGCCATCTGCCAGTTGAACACTAGTCCTTCTGACTCATCAGCCTCACTGCTCACGGTTTTCTGTCTGCAAGGTGCTCCTTATGGGCCTGCTCATTTTATTGAGTACCCCTTAAAGCCTGAGTATAGATAATACATAACTGAGGACATACTAGCAAGCAACCCCCAAACTGTACTAAGAAACTGACCAGATTTAACAGAAAGACTCTTGGCAGATCACTGAACCCCGCCTGTTCAGAGATAAATATAAATTTTTTCCTGCCTATCAACTGAGCATGCATGTCAGGGATCCATACCACAGGGGTTTCCTGAGAACTTGAGGGCAGACAGCCCGCAGGCCCTGAAGGCAGAGCCTACCACAGGATGGGAGCTAACTTTACAATTTAGGATAGTAATTTACCAAGGATAGCCCAGGGTCCGCTGGTTGGCACCATGGAATCAATAAGGCCAGTAAGGGTGATGTATATCACCCCAAATATTTAATTTGAGGTGGATTCATTGGCTGCAACTGATTCCTGCGGGCAGTTGGGCAGCAGGGTCAAGGGAGGGGTCATTGGTACCAAATATACAGGCAGGTAGTTATATTTGCCGCAAAATAGCAAAGATGGCAAAGTGATCCAAGTTCCTTCACAGCCAATAAGCTCTGTTTCTCTGGTATGGGCTTCTGGGTTGTAAATTAAGATCTCCTCTAAGGTGAATTCTGAGTAATCTGGGTTTGGAGGATACTCTGTAAAATGTACTGGGCCAAAGGGTGCTCCTGGTGGACGATATAGTTCAGGCAGACAGTCTGCAGTTTCTTGGGGTTAATGGACGTAAGAAACGGTGCCGCAGAGGTTAGACTGCAAATGAAAAAAGAATTAAAATCAAAAACAGAATGACCTGGTCAAACCAAAGGTTCATATCACTTTATTGCAAGAATGACAATAGGCAACTTCCTGGCAGCCCAGGGTATAAGTATGCCCATCTGCCATGGGAAATTTTTTGCAATTCTCCTTGGCCGGGTGGTACCATTTACCAGGGTTTGGGAGCCCTTGGTGGCACCCCATATGGTGGATTTCTCATTGGCTGGATTGGGATGAGAAAACTTGAATTCCTTTTTTGAGCTGCAGGATTTTTCATCTTCAGGTGGCCCACACTATAAGGGAAGTTTCTTCATTTCCCCAACAGTGGTGGCCCCAGTTATATTGAGGTTGTTGATCAGGCCTGTGCTCTTGTTGGCGGGACTAACAGGATCCTTTTTCAGGCAAGGTATTGGCACAGGTAGCTCCAAGTTGGTAGGTCTCAGGATTTTCACCAAAATCAAATTCGGTTCTGGTTTGAGCCCAAAAAACGCGGGCAGCTAGGCCTGCAGGGTTTCAGGGTTCAAATCTCGTAATTGGGATTCTACCACATGCATTGTTTACAGGAGTTTGTCACTTGTGACAATGAACCCCTCTCACTCCCAAACCTATGCTCATGTTTGTTACTAACTTTCCTATGGGTAATACCAATAAGTTATTTGGAATAGTGTATGTACCTTTTAGGGATGATATACACTATAGTTTCTGCTGATGGCTCCTGGTCCTGGTTTAAAAGATTGATGTTGTACTTATTCAAGTTAGTGCCAATTCTATGGTGGGCTCTGTCTGCTCAATTCCTGATTCTAACAGGCCAACCAACCAGGGTTGATTCTTTGACAGGGGCACTAAGTGAAATCAACTCAGATGCAAACAAAATAGGGGTGAACACAAATATACTATTAATTGATATAAAATCATTGGTTTTTAATTCTGTTTGCATTAGAGTTGATTTTGGTTAGCGCCTAGCTTTGAGAGCTACTGTATCTTCTTGTGGAGATGGTTTGAAGTGAATCCTATGCGGCACTTTAGTGTTTATATACCGAGCTGAATGGTGCCGTTCTGGAATGTATGATGTGGTAGCCTTTATTGCAGTTTCAACTCTGATCTATATTTCTAGAATAAATTAGATCCTCAGCTTTCATGCCCAAGTGATATGTGTGGAGCAGCTAAGCATCAATATTGCATCACATCTGCTTTGTAATCAATGAAAATCAATTGAAATAATGCATACACTTAGTTTTAACACTTTTTTACATTTTTAAAATGATATCATTAAAAATTCTATTAAGAATATACTTAATTTGAGGTTTGAAGCTCACTTGAACCTTGAAATTAATCTAAAAAGCAATTAACTAAATGCTCTAACTTCAAACTACCCTAAAATTCTAATAATAAAGCTTTTTAAACAAACCAAAATGCAAAAATATAGCTATTATCCTCATATTTTAATTTGGTTAAATAAAAGGTATATACTGTATAGTAAAAGCTTAAGTAGTTATCATCTTTAAAGTGATCAACTCTATATATTTATCAAAACAATATGATATAGTCTGACATGTGCTCTTTTAAATTGCTTTTACTTTAATATTGAGTACATATTAATATTTTTCTACTAATAGAAAGACAATATCCTTAGCTTCATTTTGATAGCTTACAGTTTAAAAATATTTATTTTTTATTGAGTTATTACTGCTTTAAATATAGATGTATAATCAGCTATTTTTTCAAAATTGAATTATTATGCTGTGATTTGGGCAGCCTGTGTGTTAGAAAATGGCCTAACCCTAAAATAATGGCCCATGCGGTTAAGGATTTGATTATTGAAGTTTCCTAGCTTAGCGCTCCGAATTGCAAAGAGATTATTGTTGATACGTGAAGGTTGCTTGAGGATAAACATTTAGCCATCATACCATTTATCGTAAACAAATTGGTCGGAGTTTTGCGGGTTGGAAAATAATTTCGTTCCGTGCTGGCAGTGCTTGGTGCTAGGCGGTATAAAAAAGTTTCGTTAAAACAATGGGATCATTTAAGGATATCGTTTTTGGTAAAAAAATTCTTCAGTTGGACCGGCCATCTGATGGGTCACATGGGAAAGTCGTAATGGGGCTGCGTCGGCCCAGCTCTAGCGAGCTTCCGTTCCGGGCCACGCAGCATCAAGATTATCGTTTTGAATTCTAAAATATGAATAAAACATGGTTTTGAACACCTTGGCGGCCCAGAGCCGGAAGCTGGCCGGAGCTGGGCCGAAGCAGCCCTACTGGTAAGCGACATGAGATGCCTTACACCGCAGTTGAAAGGATTGAAGAAAGCAATCTAGGCTGTTTTGGAATTCTCAAAGACGTGCTTAAATCAACCCCTAATCAGTCTGTAAGTCACCAGCAGAACACCACTTTTATCCAGCAGTGACAATTTGTTTTAGAAATATATTTTGGAATAACGCTCTGGAACCCCAGACTGGATTCACTTTACAATTGAGACACTGATAAGGGGCATTGAGGTTAGAACAATTAAGCGAACCATTTCTGGCCATGACGCTCCAAAGAACTGAAAGATCAACCCCCTAGTAACTTAATGGGCTCCATGTTTTCTTTAATACACACCCGCCCCACTACATTATGTCCACCCCTAGTAAACGAAGCTCAGGATCAGTGGTTGCAATTCATAGCCATCGTATCATCTTCTGAAAGTTTATGGATCCTGTAACCCCACGGCACCAGTCCCTACCAGTAGAACGGAGTTGCGTCCAGGTGATCGATCATCGTCGTCGTGCGGTTTCCAATCACCCCAAGCCAATTCTAAAACCCAAGGTTGTCCGACAAAGTCGCACCCGATTCTTATTTTCCCAAGTCAAGCATACGTTATTCTCTCTGCCGGCCATATCTTCTGAGGACACGGAAATCAAAGAGTCTCAAGATTTCTCTAAAGAGCTGAGGCGCCTAAATTCTCACCGGGAAAAGCTGGAGGCGGTGCGCAACCAAAGTGCTAAAGTTTCTCTATCTAGTGACTATTTTTCACCCAGCCTGAGCCACAAAAAGCGCATTGCTAATGAAACTAGAAGTCGAAACTCGATGCACTCGCGTTCTTCATATACTCCACTTGATTTCACCTCTGCTGATATCAAGGAGCTACCCTCTATTCGCCTTGATGGCCCACTTGAAGCGGTTTTGTATAAACTTTTACCAACCCAGCTCTACCTCAGCTTTAGGTTTTGTATGGGCCACCCCAAATATTTTCCTGGAGATGCCGAATCTGAACTGACGATGCCTTGGCCCTCATACAGCCTTAATTCCTCTCAAGAACAAAGCTACGATTCAAATGAGCCCTTTTATCTCCGTGCATCTACGCTCAATGGCCTCATACATGCTTTATCCTGCAAAGGTACGACCGATAATATGTTGTTGGGCGACTTTTTACGCACGTATCACTATTGTATTTCTGGTGAAGACCTACTAAGGATGATATTTGCTCGGTATATTAATTGTATCCTGGACAAGGACAGCAGCAATGCTGAATGGAATAGCATAGTCCAGTTAAAATTGCTCAATATTCTTAAGAAGTGGATCCACCACTACCAGGCCATTATCCAAAGGAAACGATCTTTATATGAGTTCGCCCATGGCGTCCTCACCTTTATCGATCACATTGAAGAAACTCGTGCAAGATTCGTTGCCAGCATCTTGAATGACTTGGAATCAAAGCCAGAGCTTGAATCATCCCTGACTCTTACGCCAAATTTTGAGTCTTCTATTATTGGACTATGCGATGTTCTTAACTATCAGGTTCTTCAGCCAATAGCCTTACATATGCACTTTCAGGAAATGGACCCGAAAGTCGTTGCCCAGCAGCTCACTCTTATCGAGCATAGGCTCTTCAGTGCCATCCAGCCCGAAGAGATTTACCACCAGGCTTGGAACGATCGAGTTAACAGGGAACGCACCTCTCCTAACCTTTGGTCGATGATTCAAGTATTTAATCGAGCTGCACACTTCATAAGCCAGCAAATCATGAAACCCCAATCAGTGCCCTCCAGAGTATCGGCTGTGATTCATGCCGTGCAAATCGGCTTGAGTTGTCTCAAGTTCAACAATTTCAATACTGCATTTGAAATCCTTGCTGGCCTTAACACCGCCCGCATCACCAAGTCTCCTCTGACTTGGCAAGCGCTTCCTGCCCGTACAAAGCGTGGTTTTCATAAACTCTCCAATGTACTAAGTACCCGAGATAACTACAAGGAGTACCGCGAGCGCCTACGCCTAGTTTCGCCACCAACTAGGCCTGTACTTCCCTTTGTCGGAATATCCCTCACAGACTTGGTCTTTGCAGAGAATGGAAACCCCACGTACTTCATCCCAGGCGAACACAGTACTGTTTCAACTGAATGGCATTACCCCTCCCCATCTATTCATTATATCAATATTTCGAAACTTAGACTCATGTCAACTGTCATGTCCCACCTTTTGTCTTTCCAAAGAATCCCGTACCACTTTGAGGAGTCTACGTCGATCCAGTCTTGGATACTACAGGTCATGCTTGTCGAGCAACCCTCAATGGATGCCTAAGTTGTTTACTAACTCATCCAGCCGCAACAAGAATATATTGTCCAATGTTCCCATCAGCGCCCTAGCTAATATTCCAACTAGTAAAAGACTAAATTGCTTATCAACAAGCATGGCATTTCAAGTAAAGCAGCTGCGCATATTGTATGATCGATGTCATTTATTCATCTTTTGCCAAACCCAGTTGATCATCAACTTGGGCTTTACTAGTATTCTGTTAAGGAAACCCAAATAGTTATACAATAAATGTTATCATTTAACTTAACTCTAGTTCGTCCTAACCACATCTTAGCTCATTTCCCTGCAACGTTGGTTTCTAGCATTCCTGCTTATTCGATCAACTTAGCGCTGCTGACCTCAATGTAACCAGTATTGTTATCATCTTGTGACACGAAATCACGCAAAAGGCATTGGAACTTAGATTTCCAGTTCATCCATCTTGGCATCTTTAATTCTCAGCAAACTCAAATAACACTTCAAAGGGTAGTTTGCTACATTCCAAAAACGACCAACAAGATAGGCACGTGTAGAGTTAGCTGAAGAAATAAAAGCTGTTGATCCTAAACTGCAATCAAATCGATTCCGCACAAGAATCTCAACCTTTAGTCTTCGCCAGCTCAACATTTTAAAGCCGCCTGCATTGACTAGTTTAACATAAAAAAGAAGTACAAAATTAACACAGCTCCAAGTATCATGAATGAGTAGGTTTGAGCTGCCACAGTTGGATCTTCATGAGATTTTAATACAAAGTTGGCTCAGCCAAACTCTCCTTCAATAATAGCAATAGGCTGTCTATTTACTGTTGTCGAGTATATACTTCTGGGAAATATAGTAAACGAGATAAAAGGGAAAATTAAGGAGAGAATAATACACTATTGGATATGAGTTTAGAGTATTATATAGTATCATGAGAAGCCGCATACTGTCCATTTACATCATGGCAGCCATGAGGCTTGTCAAGCAGTGTTCCGCTTAGGACCTGAAATGTTTGATCCCCATGATGAGATGGGCAAATGCTAAGAGTGCCACCAACTTAATGATTATCCAGGGAATCATTCAGGGAGTTACTCAGAGAATTACTTTCCTGAGAGGGAGTAATCAAAGATGTTGCAACACTGTCATGAAAAGTAGACAAGCCCTAGCTAGATCAATGTTTTTAGAGAACAGCAGGTTTCTGGCTTCATACAGAATTGGATTCTATTCTCAACTCTTAAAGGTTGGTGCTCCAATTGATTTTGAGCCCATTGATAAAGTTTTGTCTTATCATTGTTTTTCATTTGGTATACATTCATCCTTTTGTTTGCAGTATTTTGTGCCAGTGAACCTGATTGTTAATTCCCTAGTAAGTGGGCAGTGAGACAATGTGCCACACTGCTGCTTCTGTTGCAGATATAGTAAGGATTGATATTGTCAGGGACCCACTTGAGATAAAAAAGACTTTCAATCTTATGGGCAAGGGCCCCCAAATTCAGTTCTATTACAACAGAACCTATAGGTACTGTCACCACTGCAAGATGTTCAAACTGTCCTAGAAAGGTAAATCTTCTCATCAAGGAGCTAAATCTTCCTGGGAGATAGTATTATATCAAGTAGACTAAAAGTGTCAGGAAACCAACCCTGACTGGCCGGCTCGCTAGCGTCTGGGAACTGGTGGGTTGCAGACTGGGTGGGCAGGGCCCACCAAAGGATTGGTGCTAACTTAATGAGGTAGGACATTGACTTGCCCAACCACAACCACGGACCGGCGGCGGGAACAATAGTATCTATTACTCCCGTGAGAGTTATATATACAATTCCAAAAAGCTTGTTGGTATGGTCCAGAGGGAGTTTGGCGGCAGAGGCAGGCATTGGCTTGGGGGTGACAGGTGGCTCCATGTCTATTTGGTAGGCAGGGAGGAAGTTGTATTTATCTCTGAACAGGCCGGGTTTGGTAATGTACCAAGGGCCTTCTCGGTTGTATCTGGTTCTCTCAGTGATTCCGGCCAAGGGATCCTGGGCTAGTATGTTGTTGGTATAGTCTCTGTACTTGGGCTTTAGGGGATACTCTGTGAAGTGGACAGGACCAAAGGGGACACCTGGCAGGCGGTATGTAGCTGGCAGGTTGGCGGGTGGACTGGATGATCTTCAAGTGAACTGGCAGATTACAAGGATAAAATACGGCAAGAATTGGGGAAACCAATATCTCATAACCTTTATTTAAGAATGACAATGGGGTTTTGGTCTTGGCCTGGCAGGTATTTATTCCTCACTGCCAGGCTTCACTTCTTGGTCGGGTTTTCTGGACTTGGGCGGGTTGGCATCAGGTGTCTCAGATGGCAGTGTGGCGCTTGGCACTGGCGGTCTGCCACTGGCCGCTTTGGGGTGAGAAGACTTCAAATCCTTCTGTTTATTGATTCAAATGTTGGGTGCCTCTTTGGGTTCAGTGCCTTTCCCGGGACTTTGGGAGAGTTTGGAATAATTCCCAGGGGGAGATTTGTCTATTTGACCAGGCAAACTGCCAGTGTCAGACGTTGGCACCTCAGGGGAATTCTTGGCATCTTGCACTGGTGGTTTGCTTGCAGAATCCTGCAGGACAGCTAAGGGTTTGGTTCCTGGAGGGCTGGTAGCAACTATGAGCCTGACGGTCTGCAAAGGGTTTTGTCCAGGGTTTGACTCTGGTTCCATATTTTGAGATTTAGGAGCATCCGAATTGTCATTCCTGACATCATCCCCTTCTTCCCCCAAAATTCCCCCTTTCAGGGCCTTCTTCTCAAGGTATTGTTGGATGGCCTGTTTGGCATTGGTTAGATTGCTCAAGGGTTCCCAGGTGCTTTCTTCCGGGGGGGGGTAGCCTGCCCACTTGACGTAGTACTGGGGGGTCTTGTAGTGGACTTGGTCGCCATGGATGTATTCAACTTCATACTCAATTGAGTGGTCCTTCCGGATTGGCGGGGGGCTTGACTTGATCTTCTGGTGGGGTAGGGAGTTTCCGTCTTTTTTGAACAACAGGGCACGGTGGAAAACTTTATAGATCTTCCACGTGGGGGGTAGGTCTAGCTTGAAGGCTACTTCTCTAATGAGCTTGGTGATCTTGTGTGGTCCGCTTCTCCTGTGAGCTAGTTTTCTGCAAGGCACATGTAGGGGCACGTTACAGGAATCCAAATAGACCAGTCTCCAACTTGGAGGGGTTTACCAGGGGTCTGTTTTCAATCAGCAAAGGCCTTGTATGTCTGTACGGCTTGGTCCAGGTTTGCTAGGCATACAGTTTGGGTGTTGTGGATATGTTCAATCCAGGCACGTCCTGACGGGTTGGTTTCCTTGTTTCCAATGCTAGGGTCACATGAGGGGTCAACCCTGTAGTTGGCTTTGAAAGGGGACATTCCAGTAGATGCATGGTCTTTGCTGTTGTAGGTGTACTGTGCCATGTCAAGCATCTCGGCCTAGTTATCTTGGTTGGCGTTGGCATAGCATCATAAGTACTGCTCAAGTATTTGGTTCACTTGTTCAGTCTGGCCGTTGGTCTGTGAGTGGTAGGAGGTTGATACACAGCGCTTTAACCCCAAGTCCTTCATCACCTGAGCCCAGTAGTTGGAGGTGAATTGTGGTCCTCTATCAGTGATGATTTCCGCCGGGGTGCCGTGTTGGGTTAGGATGTGGTTGTGGAAGTGTCTAGCTGTTTCTGCAGCAGTGCAGTGGGTGGTGATAGGGACAAAATAGGACATTTTTGTGAATCTATCTACCACAACTAGGATTTCATTGAACAAATTAGAGGGGGGTAGTTTCACAATATAGTCCATTGAAACAGACTGCCAGGGTCCCGCTGGGATGTCTAGTGGTCTTAGCAAGCCTTCAGGTTTGGATCTACGGGGTTTGGTTCTTCCACATGTCTCACAGCCTTTGATGTAGGCGGCCAACTCTTTGTTCAGTTGGGGCCAAGCATAATTCTTCTTGATTCCTCGGATTGTCTTGAGTCTGCCAGGGTAGCCGGCCATCCCTGAATTATGGTAGTATATGAGTACTTTGGTCCTTGTTTCACCTTCTGGTACGTAGATCTGGTTGTGTAACAGCAGGGTAGTTCCTTTCAATGAGAATCCCTTCTTTTAGTGTCGGCTATCTGGGTCTGAGGTCAGGTTGGCAATGAGTTCCATTGAATACTTGTCTAATTTGTGCGCCTCAATGATGTCAGGCTTATGGGCCATGATCTTCATGAACATCAGTTGGATGCCTAGGCTGGCGGGGTCAAGGAGTACATGGGTGTTGTGGTCCTTGATCTCAGCTGTGGTGGGGATCATATCTGCTCTTCTGCTCAGTGCGTCAGGTACTATGTTGACTTTCCTGGGTTTGTAGTCAATTGTCAGGGTGTAGTCGGCCAGTTCTAGAGCCCATCTGGCCTGTCTCTGGTTCAACTGTCTAGGTTTAAAGAAGTAAACCAAGTTCTTGTGGTCAGTTAGAACTTTTACTGGGAATTCAGCGCCACATAGGTACTGGTGCCAATGTTTCAGGGTCTTTATTATTGCAAGCATCTCCTTGTCATAGATTGGGTAGTTTCATTCAGCAGGCAGCATCTTCTTGGAGTAATATGCTACAGGGTGTAGCATACTATCCCCTCCTTCCTGAAGAAGGACCCCTCCCACCGCAAAATCAGATGCGTTGGTTTCCAGAACAAAAGGTTTGGAGGGATCTGGCATGGCCAGGACAGGGGCGGAGGTGAAGGCAAGTTTCAAGGTCTCAAAAGTGGCAGTACACTCCGGAGTCCAGGCAAAGGCAACCTTGTCAGAGCAAAGGCAGGTCAGGGGGAGGGTAATGTGAGAAAAAAATTTGATGAAATCTCTGCAATAATTTGCCAGACTCAAGGAACTTCTTGCATCCTTTCTGTTTTTAGGCACCGGCCAAGACGTTATTGCTTCTACTTTGTCTTGTGCCATGGCAAAGCCGCCAGTCTTCACTATGTATCCCAAGAATTCAACCTCCAACCAAAAGAATTCACACTTCTTGAGCTTGGCGTGTAAATTGGCTTGGGGGAGTTTCTCTAATATGAGGTCTAGGTGGCGCAGATGTTCCTTGTGAGACTTGCTGTAGATGAGGATGTTGTCCAGATATGCCACACAGAAGCGGTCAAGGTATTCCCCTAGGACGGTGTTGATCATCCTTTGGAAGGTGCTGGGGGCGTTGCAGAGGCCAAAGGGCATCACTAGGTACTCATACAGCCCATATTGGGTTTTAAAAGAAGTCTTATACTCGTCTTCATCCTTGATTTGAATTTGATTGAACACATCTTGGAGGTCAATTTTTGAGTACACCTGGGCTCCAGTCAGTACGTCACAGAGGTTGTCAGCATTGGGGATGGGGTAGCGGTTCTTCACCGTGATGTTATTCAGCTTTTGATAATTTACGCAAGGACACATCCCACCGTCTTTCTTTCCTACAAACAGCATGGGTGACAAGCAGGGGGCTTTTGACACCCGTATGAACCCTTTGTTTGTCATATCCTCAAGGTATGCTTTCAAGGCCACTTGCTTGCGGTGGTTACAGCTGTAGATGGGGCCGTGGTACGGTTGGGTCCCTGGCAGCAGGTCTATGGCATGGTTGTAGATTGAATGACTGGGTAGTTTGGTGGCTTCCTCTTCACTAAACACGTGGTCCCATTTCTGTAGGGGCGTAGGTAGTATTCCAACACTAGGTTCTATCTTTATGGTTAAGAGTTTGTTGATAGGGGTTTGGCCATGGCTCATGCAAAAGGGGACAATGTCGTAAGATTCAGGTCAGCCCAACGTGGCAGTTTGTTTGCGATAGTTCAGGATCAGGCCATGTTTGTCAGACCAGGAGTTGCCCAGTATAAGGGGGTGGGGCAGTCCGGGTAGGAGGATCAGGGATGACGGGTACACATTATGTCCAATTGTCAACAGGAGTTCTTGTTCACACTCATAGCCCGTGTCAAGGGAGCTGTTTCTCATGACTACTTGTAGGCTACGCTCTGAAGCTGTCATGCCTAGTTCCTTTTCCAGGCCGGCGTCAATGAAACTTTCATCAGCTCCTGTATCAATAAAAGCTTCAATCTGGCGCTTGTTTCCCAATAGTTCTATGAACACTTGGATGAATTTGTAGGACTGGGAAGAGGTGTTTATTTGCGCCAGTGAGATTGGGGCAGTGTTCTTCTTAGGGCAGGCTCTGGTCAAGTGGCCTGCCTCATGGCAGTGGAAACAGAGTCCTTCACAATAGTGTTGTTGGAGCTCTTTGGGTGTCATTCCTGTTCTGTTAGGGGTTGGTGCTTGGGTTTGGCGGGTCTGGGAGGGGCCAGTATTCTCTTGGTTCATGCTAAGGCCCTTGCACAGGGGAACTAGATCATCCAGGCTGAGGGTGGGCGGATGGTGCTTCAACAAGTCCTTCATTGCTAGGTTGACACCCTTTTGGAAGATGATGGCTGCCAGTTTGTCTTCCAGTTGGGTGCAAGTCTTTAGCTTGAGGAATTTGTCAATGTAAGCTTGGATGGGACAGGCACCCTGTTGGATTTCCAACAAGGAGTTCAGGGCGTAGTATCTGGTGTTACGGTCTTCCCCTGTGGCCATCAGTTCGGCTTCAAACTTGGCATAGTCTAGGCAAAATTCCACGTCTTTGGCGGTGGCTTTGCCAAACCAGTTGAGGGAATCTCCCAATAGCATGGCAGCTACTCCCAGTACCTTTTCAGTGTCACTGGAATAGGACAGGGCATTGGCTTGGAAGTGTAATTGGAGCACTGGCATGGCGTGGCGGGCCTCTTTGAGAGTGAGTTTTCCCATCTGGGGCATCTCCACTTTGGTGAGGGATTGGTTGACTATCACATTCTGAACCTGAGAGGAGGATCCTTTGGTGGGTTTGGCGGTGGGATCAGAGTTCTTGGGGTCATCTGGGGTTACGTTTGTGTTCTTCCACACGGAAGCAATCAGGTTCTTGGTCATCATAAATGTGTAATAAGTGATTATCATTACAAAAAACATACAAGATGCCCCAAGAATAATCAACATCTTGGGGCTCAGGGTACCAGTGTTAAAATAGATTGTCATAATGTCAGGGAACCAACCCTGACTGGCCGGCTCGCTAGCGTCTGGGAACTGGCGGGTTGCGGACTGGGTGGGCAGGGCCCACCAAAGGATTGGTGCTAACTTAATGAGGTAGGACATTGACTTGCCCAACCACAGCCACAGACTGGCGGCAGGAACAATAGTATCTATTACTCCTGTGATAGTTATATATACAATTTCAAAAAGCTTGTTGGTATGGTCCAGAGGAAGTTCAGCAGCGGAGGCAGGCATTGGCTTGGGGGTGACAGGTGGCTCCATGTCTATTTGGTAGGCAGGGAGGAAGTTGTATTTATCTCTGAACAGGCTGGGTTTGGTAATGTATCAAGGGCCTTCTCAGTTGTATCTGGTTCTCTCAGTGATTCTGGCCAAGGGATCCTGGGCTAGTATGTTATTGGTATAGTCTCTGTACTTGGGCTATAGGGGATACTCCGTGAAGTGAACGGGACTAAAGGGGACACCTGGCAGGCGGTATGTAGCTGGCAGGTTGGCGGGTGGACCGGATGATCTTCAAGTGAACTGGCAGATTACAAGGATAAAATACGGCAAGAATTGGGGAAACCAATATCTCATAACCTTTATTTAAGAATGACAATGGGGTTTTGGTCTTGGCCTGGTAGGTATTTATTCCTCACTGCCAGGCTTCACTTCTTGGTTGGGATTTCTGGACTTGGGCAGGTTGGCATTGGGTGTCTCAGATGGCTGTGTGGCGCTCAGCACTGGCGGTCTGCCACTGGCTGCTTTGGGGTGAGAAGACTTCAAATCCTTCTGTTTATTGATTCAAATGCTGGATGCCTCTTTGGGTTCAGTGCCTTCCTCAGGACTTTGGGAGAGTTCAGAATAATTCCCAGGGGGAGATTTGTCTATTTCACCGGGCAAACTGCCAGTGTCAGGCGTTGGTACCTCAGGGGAATTCTTGGCATCTTGCACTGGCGGTTTGCTTGCAGAATACTGCAGGATAGCTAAGGGTTTGGGTCCTGGTAGGCTGGTAGCAACTATGAGCCTGGCGGTCTGCAAAGGGTTTTGTCCAGGGTTTGACTCTGGTTCCATATTTTGAGATTTAGGAGCATCCAAATTGTCATTCCTGACAAAAAGGTAAAATGGTGTATTGGGTCAAAATAAGGAGACATTGACCTTGGGAGGAGTATAAGAAGAGCAACCATAAATAAAGTTGTGTTCCCAGTGACCTGAGGGTTATTTAAACCAACTGTTGGATAAGGACTCTTCCCTGTGGGCATTTTCAGGTGAAGATTTGTGCCACTCAGTGGTTCTGGTAGTACTTTCCAAGGACAGGGTTAATCAGGAAAAGGGAATTAGAACCCAGAACAGGAATCTTTCCCTGTTCATGGTACTAAGTGGGAGTCAAAAAAATGCTAGTTCTTATGAACAGAATAAGTAGTAAAGAGAGTAAAGTATTTATTGCTAGAACAATTAGAAATGATGGATTCAGTTCACTTAAATACCTGATTGTTCATCTGAAAACAATTGAGTAGAAACTTTAGGAAGGAGAGGGTAAAAACTCAGGTTTTCCATAGTCTGTGACTAAGAAGAGGGAATAAAACTAAAGTTTTCTTAAGTGACAACCAATTATGATATGAAGCTGGGCAATACAGAGTAGCCAGGACCATAATAGTGGGTTAAGTAATAGGGATAAGAGGTGGTTGGTGTAAGAGAGGGGGGCTAGACTAACAAAGTCTGGCTCCCATCCTGGTGGGACCAACCACCAGGATGCCATCCAGTGCAAGACTGGGATAGCCGCTTAGAGGGGCTTCCCAAAGGAGACCAGATGTGAAAGGGGAGGGAAGTATGCATCCAAAGCCATGACCATGGCTCCAGTAAGTAACCATAGAGAGCGATCCCAAGTGAAAGGGGCCTCTGTATTTGACTCAGGGATTTGATGCAAGGGGGAAGGATTGACCAAGTCAGAAGAAGGAGTTTCAGTAGTCACAGATTCCAAAGGTGGCAACAACTCTTCAAGATGAGAAGACAACCAAGAGAACAACCCATAGGATCCTGGTTTGAAGGGAATCTGGGTGAGATGCTCAATTACATTTGTAAAATGATTAGGAATAAACTCAGAAGATTGAGAAATCAAGGAAAGTTTGCTCTAAAAGACTGGGTTTGAGGACCAGAACAAGAGGGAAATGGGCACCAGTATCCACACAGCCATCTTGTACCAAGGTGACAACATGATTCCAGCGGTTACCCTTCTTTTACTAAGACTACTGGGCGGACAGACTTGGAACAATTCCCAACAAAAAACGACAGGCAGGCGGGCCAGGGAAGGCAGTTGGCGGGGACAATTAAGTGCTCAGGTAAATAACAGGGAATGGTCCAAGTTATTGTTCTTGGAACAATTCCCAACAAAAAACAATGGGCAGATGGGCAGGCGGGCCAGAGAAAGCGGGAGGCGGGGACAACAGCAGGAGTTGGGATAAATACCTTTATTGTTAAACAAACTTTAAAATACAAAAGATTTGCAAAGTCAGGAGTTTATTCAACAATTGGAATTGGTAAGCAAGGGACCTGACAGCCCATACTTCCATTTTATGCAAAGGGGGGGGTGATAGGACAGGAGGGGTTATGAAAGGGGCTATTGGAGTGCAATCTAAAGGGGAGCCTATTAAAGAGTACTAGCCAATATTATCTTGGTTTGAGATCCAGAAAATAGGGGCCGCAGGGCCAGATATAAGACTCAGCCCCTTTATTGGCTAGGAGCCTTCTGAGGACTCAGGGTGCACATTTCCCCTAATGCCTTCCTCTGACGTCTCTACCGGAGAGCTCCAGAACCCAATTGTTTTGGGCTGGGGGACTCCCGGGCCGGAGGAATTAGCTACCTGGGACACCTCTGGTTGCAGGTTTTGGTACCCAATTTCCCCGGGCTGCAGATTTGACCTTTCCAACTTCATGTGGCCCGCATTTTTTTGTTGGTTTGCTAATTGTTTCAGGACTGGGCAACACCAGGACAACAAGCAATTCAACCAAATTAATGCCTCTTCTGCAGTTGGAGGGGACTCCAAAGGGGAAATGAGAACTTTGGCCGGGAAGGCCAACACAAAGCGTTTGTCTACCATGTGAGCCAAGTCCTCCAGGTTTTGGAGGGGTTTTGCCTGCACGCGGGCCACCTTTTTTGATGGTCTGGGAAATACATCCCAATCTAGGGCCAAAGTTGGGCCACAGAAATTTACAGTTGGGGCTGTGTGAAGTGGCAAAATCAGTGCTATGCAGTGTATTTTCACTGTTTAAGCAGCTGGTACAAGCTGTCAACAATTGTCAAAGCAGCTAATCAGATGAAGAGCATATAGTGGCCTTCTTTATGATCCCTTTAGCTTTGCTTACGTCCTGAGCGTAATTCAAATGAATCAGCTTGTTATAACTAGGTAATCTAAGTTTGAATCTAGATCCAAACCCAACATTAACTGATTTCTCAGGGCTTTGGGCTTGATCCCTGTGCAGGGCATGGATTTTAAGTTCAGCATGCTGTTGAACTAAGCTATAACTTATTGGTGCTTCTTTTTTGTGGTCCAGACAACCCATAGGTTTGCTGTAGTCAGAGATTGCATCCTTGATAGATATTGAGGCTCTTCTTCACTCTCAGTAACCAGATTTCTAAGCTCAAAATGATTTAGTCCTTTTTGGGTTATCTACATTTCATCTACTTGGTTATTAATGCTGGCTTTATAAGAAGAGAGCAATACTTTGTTTGATATAGAAGAAGTATGTTATATAGTTTCATGACAATCCAACTAGTGTCTGTGTACATGTAATTACCTGCCTTTAAAGACAGGGATTTTAAAGCATTTTGTATCAATTTATTGGTGTTTTTCTTTTCTTATAAAGAAAGGAATTTTTAGTATTTTTTGTTTGTCACTTATGTCACAACATTTAAAATTACTCCCTCTTGGGGAAGCATTTACCCAAGCAATTCCCTGACTAATCATTAATTTGGTGGCACTCTTATCAGTTGCTCATCTAATACAGGGATCAACCCTTTTAAGTCATAAATGAAACACTACTTGGATAAGCCCCATTTGATGCCATGACGTGCATGGACAGTATTTGGCTTCTCATGATAATATATAATTCTCTAAACTCATATCACTAAAGTGGCATTCTCTTCTTAATTCCCCCTTTATTTTATTTATTATACTTCTGTTTCAACATCTTTAATTACTCCCTTTTGGGAAATTAGCACCCCAAGCAGATCACCAAATGGCTCACCAAATGGTTCAGGGGCCAGCCAGTAAACTGGTGGCACCATTATCAGTCAAGCCATCTATGACAGGGATCTCCCAATCCAGATCCTAAACGGAACACAACTTGAGTAAGCCTTGTGACCCAAGAGGAACATTACTTAGATAAGCCCCATGACCCCCATGACATACATGGACGTCATGTGGCTTGTCATGATACTATATATTATTCCATATTCATATCCAATAAAGTATTATTCTCTTCTTAAAATCTTCCCCTTTTTCTGTTTATTATACTTCCCAGAAGTATATTCTTGAAAGTGGTAGCACAGGTAGGTTATCTATACCTACCCAACTCAAAGGAAAAATTCCTCCTAATAAAAAGACCCAAGCAATGGTACTTCCTAACGGCTGGAGAGACTACAAAGAAGGACAAGACGTTCCCACAGGATTTGTTATCTACAACTATGTCCTTGTACCCATCAAACAATACAACACTCTCAAAGCCCAAAGAATGTTACCCACAGCTCTAACCATAATAGTACCACAACAGCCTGAGATACCCAATATTGTATTCCAGCGTCTGCAGAAAGCTGAAATTGGCGCCTTTGCGGGACTACACCAAGAAAACGCCTCTCTTTGGATTAACAGTACACAAAGCAAGTTCAAACAAGTGGAATACCCCCCAAAGACTCTGGATCAGTGAAATTGCCCTCTGTGTTACAGGAGCTGCCTCACGTTTTGTAAGTGGATGGATAGCCCAACATCCTGACCAGAAGGAAAACTAGGAAATATTCAAAGCTGCATTCCTCAAAAAGTTCTCCATGAAGGATTCTGATGTGGTAATCATGACAGAACTTTGAACCTTCAAGATGACAGGAACAATCAAGGAGCACATTGCTGCATATGAAGAGCTACATGACTGTGTGCTCAACATCATCAACTTTGATGAACCTGGGCCACGCTTGGACTTCTATAATGGCCTTCCCACACATCAGACATCAGTTTGACATGACCTGCTGCAAGAACCTTGAAGAAGTATTATTGGAAGGCAAACATGCAGCAAAAAAATCTGACAATCTACACGCAACCAACAAGCGCAAAGAGAGTCCTTCAGCCAAGAAGGATCCTCAACCCAACAAGCAAAACAACTGAGCCAACAACACCCATCCTCAAACTGGAAATTGCACTGTACACGCCAATCAGGCAAGCACCAAAGATACCAACAAGGAGGGAAAAGCTCAAGGGAGTGCTTAGGCAAGCCACCCTCCCCCAACCTACAAGACCTGTACAGGGACCAAGACGTGGATTCAATCACCATGATCCAAGTACCCTCCAGCAATCCTCTACTGTTTGCCGCTCAAACTGGAAATAAACTCCCCACTTATCCTTGCCATTTTTGTATATATCAGGGCACCGCACTATTTGACACTGGAGCAGACCAATCCCTAGTTGACAAGAAATTTGCCGACCTCATGAGATTACCAACCACTTGAAGCAACATCAAGAGAGTTATTGTGGCGGACAACAGAAGCACACCAGTCACTCAAGAGGCAAAACCTTTCTGCGCCCAAATTGGAGACATGCAAACCACACTCAGCAGCCCAATCATACTAATCCCCAAGTATGACATTATACTTGGCCTAGATTGGATGATAAAGACCAAGCCTCACATTGACTGGGACAGTGCTACCCTCACCATACAACAAGGAGAAGTACACCACCATGTTTATCCAACTCACCTTGAAACGCTTATGAGGGACCATGTATTTATGAAAATCATAGAAACAGAAAAGAAAGTCAACCCTAGAAAAATTGATTGGAACACCTGTACATATGAGGTCATCTACTTTAAGAATACGGAGACTTGACATGAAAAGAACCCCATTCAAGACCAGCTAGTTAACAAATTCTCCACTGTTTTCCAAGAAACACTGCCAGGCCTACCTCTTGGCTGTGGCATACAACAAAAAATCAACCTCAAAGGTAGTGTACCCAAAGCATGACCTATCTATTGCCTCACACCACAAGAAGACAACGCCCTAAAGGCTCACCTTGACAAAGCCCTTGAAAAAGGACTCATACAACCATCAAAGTCAACTTTTGGCGCTGCTGTCTTCTTTGTGGCAAAGAAAAATGGAGTACTCTGCCTGGTCACCAACTACAGAGCGCTCAACAAGGTCACAATTAAAAACAGGTATCCCCTGTACCTGATTGACAACCTTTTTTGATGTCCTGGGGGGTCACAAATCTTCATAAAAATTGATTTGACAGCAGGTTACCACCAAATTTGAGTGAAACCTGAAGACATTCCAAAGACGGCGTTTAGAACCAAATACAGATCCTTCACATGTGTTGTCCTCAACTTCAGCATGAAAAATGCCCCTAGTAACTTTGTGACCTTCACGAACAAAGTTTTCAAGGAGCACATCAGAAAACAAGCAGTCATCTACCTGGACAACATCATCATTTACAGCCCCAACCTGGAGCAACACTGGAAAGATGTCTGCCTGGTACTCCATATCCTTGAAGAAAACCAACTGGTCACAAAACCATCAAAGTGTGAATTCTTCTCAACAGAACTCCCATTACTCAGTCACATTATCAGCAAGGACAGAATCAAACCAGATCCAGACAAGATACATGCCATAACTGAGATGCCAGCTCCAAGAAATAAAAGTGAACTCTGAACCTTTCTTGGAATGATAACCTACATAAGAAGGTTTATCCCTGATTGGGATGCCCTAACAGCCCCCTGTCTGCCATCACAGGCAAAACAACCAAGTTTGTCTGGACACCACTACATGATCAACACTTCTGCCAACTGAAGGAAAGCATGGTCACCACCCCTATCCTCCAATATCCAAATTGTGATGAAATCTATGAACTAGAAACCAATGCTTCTGAATATACCATAGGAGGAGTACTCTGTATCCAAACAGCAGAAAAAATCTTCCTCCCCGTGGCATATGAGTCAAGGAAGCTATCTGATGGCAAACAGAGATACCCCATACACAACAAGGAGTTGTTAGCCACCATACACTGCCTCATTAAGTGGCAATGCTATCTGGAAGGAGCCCAAAAGTTTAAAGTACTCACCAACCACAAGTCACTGTTATTCTTCAAAACACAACAACATCTGTCAAGAAGACAAGCCAAATGGATGAGTCTCATACAGAGATACCCCATGCAAATTGAATAAAAGCCAGGCAAGGAAATGCTTACTGCAGATGCCCTGTCAAGGCTATACAGCAAACATGTTCTCTGCACTGATGGTAACCCTAACTGGCCCATGTTAATCATGGGGAATCTCCAGAAAGGGTTCCCACCTGGCACACCAATGGACATCCAAGAGAAAGTCCTTAAGAATAAATGTCTGTTCAAAAACGTGTATGGCACTCTGCACTAAATAATTCCAAGTGGTGAAACTGTACCTTACGTCCCGCCAACACAAAAGATTGACACAATCCTCTGATATCACCAAGACCTGGGACACACCCGCAGCAGAAACTTTCATGAATATCTCAAGACATGCTACTGGTGGCCCAACATGCTAGATGATATCAGAGAGGTACTGAAACAATGCAAAGTCTGTGAGAAGTACGCCCAAACCAAAGCACCACCCAAATCAGTGGTACCTGTGTCCATCACACAACCCTTCAAGGTATGGTTGTTGGACATTGTGTACCAATGCCTGGGAAAGCAAGGGCAAGAAGTACATCATAACAGCTATTGACTATGCAACCAGGTGGCCTGTGGCGCAAGCCATCAAAGAACACAAAGGCAATTATGTGAGACAATTCATTGGAAAAGAGATCATAGCCAAGTTTGGGAAACCTGACCTCCTGATCACAGATGGAGGCACCAAACTTAAAGCCATTGACACCAATATCTACCTCACCAAGAATGGAATAAAATACATCACAGCCAGTCCATATCACCCTCAAGCAAATGAACAAGTAGAACAACTAAACAGCACGCTTGTAGAAGCCCTCAGTAAGTTATCTGCTAACAATCCAAAGGCCTGGGTTGACATGCTCCCAACAGCGCTCATGTTATGTAGAACACAAGTCAACTGTAATACAGGCAAAAGTCCTTATGAACTTGTCTATGGATAAAGCCCGCTCTCATTAGTACGTCCACAGGACCACAATTACCTCTGCCCAAAGAAGATGTCAGACAACAGTGCCTCTAATGTACAACACACTAGAAAAGACCAAGAGGAAATGAAACACCAAAGAGTTGAAAGGAAAGTGATCTCACTACAGCAGGAAAGATTCCAGGTTGGGGAAAAAATCTGGGGTTTCAACCACAACCAATACAAGTTGGACCCAGGATTAAATGGACCAGGCATTGACATGAAGGTCAAGCCCAACAACACCTACCTCATCAAATTAATTGGGGCTTGGACTGAACTTAAACGTATGCACCACAACTGTAAAGTTCTGTGGCCCAACTTTGGCCCTAGATTGGGATGTATTTCCCAGACCATCAAAAAAGGTGGCCCACATGCAGGCAAAACCCCTCCAAAACCTGGAGGACTTGGCTCACATGGTAGACAAATGCTTTGTGTTGGCCTTCCCGGCCAAAGTTCTCATTTCCCCTTTGGAGTCCCCTCCAACTGCAGAAGAGGCATTAATTTGGTTGAATTGCTTGTTGTCCTGGTGTTGCCCGGTCCTGAAACAATTAGCAAACCAACAAAAAAATGTGGGCCACATGAAGTTGGAAAGGTCAAATCTGCAGCCCGGGGAAATTGGGTACCAAAACCTGCAACCAGAGGTGTCCCAGGTAGCTAATTCCTCCGGCCCGGGAGTCCCCCAGCCCAAAACAATTGGGTTCTGGAGCTCTCCGGTAGAGACGTCAGAGGAAGGCATTAGGGGAAATGTGCACCCTGAGTCCTCAGAAGGCTCCTAGCCAATAAAGGGGCTGAGTCTTATATCTGGCCCTGCGGCCCCTATTTTCTGGATCTCAAACCAAGATAATATTGGCTAGTACTCTTTAATAGGCTCCCTTTTAGATTGCACTCCAATAGCCCCTTTCATAACCCCCTCCTGTTCTATCACCCCCCCTTTGCATAAAATGGAAGCATGGGCTGTCAGGTCCCTTGCTTACCAATTCCAATTGTTGAATAAACTCCTGACTTTGCAAATCTTTTGTATTTTAAAGTTTGTTTAACAATAAAGGTATTTATCCCAACTCCTGCTGTTGTCCCCGCCTCCCGCTTTCTCTGGCCCGCCTGCCCATCTGCCCATTGTTTTTTGTTGGGAATTGTTCCAAGAACAATAACTTGAACCATTCCCTGTTATTTACCCAAGCACTTAATTGTCCCCACCAACCACCTTCCCTGGCCCGCCTGCCCAACTGCCCGCCTGCCTGCCTGACCGTCGTTTTTTGTTGGGAATTGTTCTGAGTCTGTCCGCCCAGTAGTCTTAGCAAAAGAAGGGTACCCGCTGGAATCATGTTGTCACCTTGGTACAAGATGGCTGTGTGGATACTGGTGCCCATTTCCCTCTTGTTCTGGTCCTCAAACCCAGTCTTTTAGAGCAAACTTTCCTTGATTTCTCAATCTTCTGAGTTTATTCCTAATCATTTTACAAATGTAATTGAGCATCTCACCCAGATTCCCTTCAAACCAGGATCCTATGGGTTGTTCTCTTGGTTGTCTTCTCATCTTGAAGAGTTGTTGCCACCTTTGGAATCTGTGACTACTGAAACTCCTTCTTCTGACTTGGTCAATCCTTCCCCCTTGCACCAAATCCCTGAGTCAAATACAGAGGCCCCTTTCACTTGGGATCGCTCTCTATGGTTACTTACTGGAGCCATGGTCATGGCTTTGGATGCATACTTCCCTCCCCTTTCACATCTGGTCTCCTTTGGGAAGCCCCTCTAAGCGGCTATCCCAGTCTTGCACTGGATGGCATCCTGGTGGTTGGTCCCACCAGGATGGGAGCCAGACTTTGTTAGTCTAGCCATCCTCTCTTACAACAACCAAATATGCCTGTGCAAAGCAAGAACAGCCCAACAAAACTCCAGACTCCCTGTTCCCAACACCAAAATGAGCCAATACCAAGCGTGCATCCCTGGCATTCTTAAGAAAATCCCCAAGGCTCCGCCTTCCAGCACCCCAGGGGGAGATGTCGTAACATCTTTGATTACTCTCTCTTGGAAAATAAGCGCCCCAAGCAGATCACTGAATGGTTCACTGACCAGCCAGTAAACTGGTGGCACCATTATCAGTCAACCATCTATTACAGGGATTACCTAATCTAGATCCTAAGAGGAACACAAATTGAATAAGCCTCGTGACCTAAGAGAAACATTACTCAGATAAGCCCCATGACCCCCATGATGTACTTGGACAGTATGTGGCTTGTCATGATACTATACATTATTCTATATTCATATATAATAAAGTATCATTCTCTTCTTAAATCCTCCCCTTATCTTGTTGATTATACTTCCCAGAAGTATATACTTGGCACAAACAAAATTTAAAAGGAATAGTTTTATATCAATTAACAATATATTTGAGCCCACATATTTTTGGTTTTCATCCAAATTAATTTTTCTTATCAATGAGTTAATTCCGCTTAGCAACATAGCTTTGAAAGCTGCTGTAGGTGTTATTGGGTTTGACTTCCACAACTATTCCTGGACCTCTTAACCCATGATCTAACTTGTATGTCTCATTATTGACTGCTCAGACATTATCCCTGACTTGGAAGCACTCCTGTTGTAATGAGATTGCTTCTCTCTCAACCCCTTCTTTTTCATTGTCTTCCTAATCTCTTCTGGTGTGCTGTACTCCAGAGTCATTGCTGTCTGGTACTTTATTAGATAGAGGTAATCATGGTTCTAACTCAGTAATGACAATGGTGGGTTTATGTCCATAGACATGTTCATACAGGCTTTTGCCTGTATTGCAGTTAACTTGTGTTCTGCAAACTATAAGTGCTGTTGACAACATGTCAACCCAGGCTTTCAGATTGCTGGCAGATAACTTGCTTAGGGCTTCCACAAGGAAACTATTTAGTCTTTGAACTCTTCTGTTTTCTTGTGGGTGATAGGGACTGGCAATGATGTTTTATTTAATTTTTAGCAGGGTAGATATTGATGCCAAAAGTTGTGAGTTTGGTCCCTCCATCTGTGATTAGGATTTTGGGTTTCCCTAACTTGGCTATGATTTCTTTATCAATAAATTGTCTTAAATTGTTTCCTTTGTGTTCTTTTATGGCTTGCACTACACGCCACCTAGTTGCATAGTTGAAAGCTGTGATAATGTACAATTTTGCCTTTTTATTGATGAGCATTGGTCTCACAATATCCAATGACCACACTTTGAAGGTTTGGGTGACTGAAACTGGTATTACTGACTTGGGGGTGCCTTGGAGTGGGCATACTTTTCACAGACTTTGCATTGCTCCAGTACTTCCTTGATATTGTCAGGGATCCAACCTGTGGAGGGTTCCTGAGAACTTGCGGGCGGACAGCCTGCAGGCCCAGCAGGGAGAGCCCACCACAAGATTGGGGCTAACTTTACAATATAAGATAACAATTTTCCAAGGACTGCCCAAGGTCTGCTCATAGGCACCATGGAATCAACCAATCCAGTGAGGGTGATATACATCACCCCAAATACCTGGGTCAAAGTGGATTCATTAGCGGCAACAGATTCTTGCAGGCGGTTGGGCCGCAGGATGTGGGACAGTGTCATTGGAACCAAATATGTGGGCCAGAAATTATACTTGTCTCAGAATAGCAGAGGGGGCCAGATGATTTTGGTACCCTCTCTGTAAAGGACTTCTGTCTCTCTAGTTCTAGCTTTGGGGTTGTGGATCAGGATTTTCTCTAGGGTAAACTCAGAATACGCCGGGTTGGGTGGGTACTCTGTGAAATGTACTGGGCCAAGGGGAGCTCCTGGTGGACGGTAAAGGTCTGGCGGCTGGTCCCCAGTTTCTTGGGGTAGGTGGGTGTGGGGTGCAGAGCCGCAAGACATAGGCTGGAAATGAAATAGAACTAATAACAAGTAAGGTATGATCTGGTTGAACCAAAGGTTCATGTCACTTTATTGCAAGAATGGCAATGGGCATCTTCCTGGCAGTCCAGGGTATAAGTATGCCCATCTGTCATGGTAAAACTTTCACAAATTTCCTTGGCCCGGGGTTTTCTGTTCACCAGGTCTTCCCAGTCTTCAGTGGCATCAATTGCAGGAGTTATTCCATTGGCTGGCTTAAACTGATAATGCTCAACTTTCCTAGTCAGGTTGTGGGATTGGTTGTCTCTGGGTGGCCTGCATTCTATGGGAAGGTTCTCAGTTTTCCCTTCCGCGTAGGCCCAATTTATCCCAGGATCTGTGGCTGGACCCGCCTGCGGATTGGTCAAGTTGCCAGAAGCCTTTGGTGTGGGAGGCATTGCTGTAGGTGAATTTGATTTGCCAAGCTTCAAAGGATTCTCCAAAGTCAAATCCTGCTCTGGTTTGAGCCCAAAAAACTGCGGCCAGGCAGCTGGCCCTGCGGGCTGGCGGCCCGCGGGGAGCCAGGGTTTGAGTCTCGTAGTTAAGGCCTTTCAATGAGCATAGTTGATAACAGTTTGTCACTTGTGACAGATATCATCCTGCATGTTGGACCACCAGTAGCGCTTCTTGAGGTATTCATGCAAGTTCCTACTACAGGTGTGTCCCAGATCTCTGTGGTATTGAAGGATTATGTCAATCTTGTGTGTTGACGTGACATAGGATAAAGTATCACTAATTGTAGGATGTGGTGTAAAGTACCATATACGTTTTTGAACAGATGTTTGTTCTTGAGGACTTTTTCTTGGATTTTCATTGATGTACCATGTGGGAACCCCTCTTGGAGATTTCTCATTATTAATATGGGCTAATCAGTGCATGTAGCTGTTAACAGTATAGCCTTGATAGGGCATCTGCAGTAAGCATTTCCTTGCCTGGTTTGTATTCAATTTTCATGAGATAGCTTTGTATGTGGCTCATGCATTCAGCTTGTTGTCTAGATAAGTGTTGTTGAGTCTTAAAGAATACCAATGACTTGTGGTTAATTAGCACTTTGAATATCTGTGCACCTTCCAAATAGCATTGTCATTTCATGAGGCAGTGTATGATGGCAACCAATTCCTTATTGTGTATAGGGTATCTTTGTTTGCAGTCTGATAGTTTCCTTGATTTGTATGCTACAAATAGGAAGTCTTTTTCTGCAGTTTGAATTCAAAGTACTCCTCCTATTTAATAGTCAGAGGCGTTGGCTTCTAATTTGTACACCCCTTCACAATTGGGATATTGCAAGATAGGAACAGTGACTATTTGTTCTTTTAGTTGTCAAAAGTGTTTGTCTCTCAATGGTTTCCATACAAATTTGTTTGTCTTGCCAGTGATTGCAGATAAGAGAGCAGTCAAAGCACCCCAGTCAGGGATAAATCTCTTAACATAGGCTACCACACCCAGGAATATACAAATCTCACTTTTATTCTGCGGTGCTGGTATGTCAGTTACGGCTCATATCTTTTCTGGGTCTGGTTTGATTCTGTCCTTGCTGATAATGTGACCAAGGAATGGAAGTTCAGATGAGAAGAAATCGCACTTTGAGGGGTTGGAAATAAGTTGGTTTTCTTTGAGGGTGTGGAGGACCAAGCAGACATCTTCCCAGTGTTGTGTTACAGTTGTACTGTATATGATTATGTTGTCAAGGTAGATAATAGCCATTTTTCTGAGTGTTCCTTGAATACTTCATTCATAAAGGTTACAAAGATGCTTGAAGCGTCTTTCATGACAAAATTAAGAACAACACATTCAAACAGGCCATAATTAGTTTGAAACACTGTTTTGGGTATGTCCTCTGGCTTAACACAGATTTGGTGATATCCCGCTGTTAAGTCAATTTTTGTGAAGATCTGCAATCCCCTAGAGTTTCAAAGAGGTTGTCAATCAGGGTCATGAGATATATGTTATTAAATGTAACTTCATTGAGTGCTCTGTAGTTGGTAACAAGATACAATCCCCCATCTTTCTTAGCTACAAAGAAGATTTCTGTGCCAAAGGGAGACTTTGATGTTCAAATGAGAGCTTTTTCTAGGGCTTCATCCAGTTAACTTTTAGTGCATTTTCTTCTTGTGGTGTTAGGCAATAGATAGATTGTGACTTTGATACACTCCTTTTGAGGCCAATTTCATGTTAAATGCCCTGATTGGGCGGTAGTTCTGGTAATTTTTCTTGGAAAACAGAAGGGAATTATTGGATTAGCTGCTGTTGAATTGGGTCTTGTTTGTGCAAGGTCTCTGCATGTTTAAAGAGGATAATCTTGTGTGTGCAAGTGTTCCAATCAACCTTGATAGAGTCATTTTTTCTTCTGTTTCCATAATTTTCACAAATACATGGTCCCTCATAAGTGTATCAAGATGAGTTGGATATACATGATGATGTACTTCTCCTTGTTGTATGGTGAGGGTAGTGCTATCCCAGTCAATGTGAGGGTTTGTCTTTATCATCCAATCTAAACCAAGTTCTATATTATATTTAAGTATTAAAATAATGTGGCTATCTAGGGTAGTTTGTACATCACATATTTTTGACTGGAAAGGATTTGCCTGCTTGATGACTGGGGTTCTCCTGTTGCCTGCCATGATAACTCTCTTGACGTTACCTTTAGCTGTGGGTAAGTTCATGAGGTTGGCAAAAAAATGTCAACAAGTTACTGGTCCACTACAGTGTCAAATAGTGCTGTGCCTTGATGTCTGTAAAAACAGAAAGGATAAGTGAGGAGTTTATTTCCTGATTAGTTGGCAAACAACATGGTATCACCGGAGGTTACTTGGATCATAAGATTGAGTCCATATTCTGGTCCCTGTACAAGTCTTGTAAGGTGGGAAAGATGTCTTGCCTAAGAAATCCCCTGAGCCTTTCACTCCTCAGGTACATTGTCAGTACTTATCTGGTTAGCCTTAGTTGTACAGTTTCCACCTCAAGAGTGAGGATTATTGGGTCAGCTGAATTTTTTGTTGAGTCAAATATCCTTTTTTGCTGATGGCCTCTCTTTCTGCTTATTAGTTACATGCATGTTGTCAGATCTTTTTGCAGCTTGTTTCTCTTCCAAAAATATGTCTTGGAGGTTCTTGCAACAAATCATGTTGAACTGACGTCTTATGTGTGGGAAAGCCATTGTAAAAGCCCAGTTGTGGTCCAACCTCATCAAATTTGATGGTATCAGGAGCTCAATAATGTATTTCTTCATAGGCTGCAATCTACTCCTTAATGGTTCCTGTCATTTTAAAAGTTCTGAGGTTTGTCATAATTACAACATTGTAATCATTCATGGAGAAATTTTTGATAAATGCAGCTTTGAACATTTACCAGTCTTTCTTATGATTGGGGTGTTGTGACAGTTCACATGTTTGGTGGTTTGCAGGCAGGGCTAATGTTGGCCAAGTAAAAGTTTGGTTGTTTGTTGTAGGTAGAGGTCTAGTAGAGAATAATGGCTACTAGGGAAGGTAAGGCCCAGCTAGTAGGTGAAAAAGACTACTAGAGGTAAATGTTGTACCCACCCAGCAGGAGATATTGGCTGCTGTGGGCTAGAGGTCCTCACCCAGTAGGGAACTGTGGCTGCTAGGGGTGAGGAATGAGATAGCTCAGCAGGGAACTTTAGCTGCTTGGGGTGGGGAGTGGTCCAGCCTGATGGATAGCATTTGCTACTCAGGCTGGAATATGTTTAGACCCTGGCAGTTAATGCAGGCTGCCAGGGTAAAAGTGTATGCTAGCATGGTAGGGGACTTGCCTACCAGGGCTGTGAGTTTTGGACCCCTGGCAAGTAGCGCGGGCTGCCAGGGAGAGGAAGAGCTCTGAGGGCTCTACATACTCTGATATGCTTAAAGGAGGTCTGTGAGCAAGCATCCTACCTAACAGACTGGTAGGGTGTCCTTGTTTATGTCTCTATGTGAGCTTTGGGGGACTCAGAGTGAGCATTGGAGGGCATGGATTTGATCAGAGGTGTCACCAAGGCGGTTGCTTGGGGAAGCAGCTGCAGAAATTGGTGTGATCAGGCCTCTGGGAAGTAAAGCTGATTAATTTGCAACTGAAAGTCCAGACTTAATCACCTGGGTGAGTAAAAACAATGGCATAGGCTTTATTGATCTATGGTTGGATGGCCTAAGTGGATTGCCACTTGCAAGGGGCCCAGCCAAGCGCCAGTAGCCCCGTAGACTTATTGCCTGAGTCTGAGGTATTGGTATTGGGGGCTGATCATAGGACTGAGGTGGTTCAAGGGATTAGCAAAGAAGACTAGTAAGAAGGGCTGTTTGATCACAGTGAAGACTAGTTGAGGGACTGTTGGTTCATGTTGAAGTTTGGAACCACAATGATTCATTGGGCAGTGGGAACCAAGGTGGTTCAGAGTGAAGATAAGCTGAAGGACTTGAAGATCATGATGCAGGATTAGCTAATCATGATATGGGAGCTGGCTGAAGGACCAGAAGATGATGGTGAAGAACAGGTGGTCTGGAGAAATCAGCCAAGATTTTGCCAAATTAATTTGCTGGGGTGGGAAAATGTGGAATTTTTTGCCTTGGATTAGTAGTAAACTCAAGAAAAAATATAGATAGAAGTGTGGGTAAGAGATTTATTTATTAAGTTCCTAGGATAGATGAAGGTATGTTGCTATTAGAGCTGGATACAAAGTTGTCTTGGTGGGATGTTTTCCTTAGATTTTACAATATTTGTAAATATATGGAGAAAACATTGAAAAGATCCAAAAAGACCAATTTAAATATTATTATACTATTTAAATTGCTTTAGGTTGAATGCAGGGAAAACTGGTGCTGGAATAGTGAACCAATTAACGCTTTGGTGCACAAAGAGTTGTTGCTTTGAGCGGTTTGAGCAGTGGAAATTGATTTCTTAGTTGGATTGTGGTGGAACTTCAGAAATGGTCCAGGTTTGCGCTCTGCATTCATTGGTTGAGTTCTGGCATGTTCCTGATAAATATGGTTGGTTGGAAGCCAAAAGCTTAAAGTATAAGCAAGGAAATAGTGAATTAGTACTTTAAGCTTTTGGGAAAGTAAGTATGTAAGCTTAAGTTATTATAGAAAAAAGTGAGCAGCAATGGTTTAAGCTTTTGAAGAGAGTCATTTTGAAGGCAGAACTGTTGGGTAAAATACACTATAAGAAGGAAGCTAGCTGAAAAGTTACAGGGTCTTTCTGGGTCTTTTGGAGTTTCTGCTGAGAGGTTTTTTGAAGCTTTTTGATTGCCAGAATGAACTTGGTTGGACTGATACATGTGGAATACCAAGGCCATTAGAGCTATAAAGAGATCTGAAGCCCAATATAACGGAGCTGGAGTCCAAGATTAAGGAGCTGGATCCTAAGTGCAGTGCAGGAGTCTAAGTTTAAGGAGCAGAAGTCCAAGACTAAGGTGCAGGAGTCCAAGACCAAGTACAAGGATTCCAAGATATTGTTGGAGGACTCCAAGTATTGGCAAACCCATATTGTTTCTTTGATCCCCTGGGCCATATACCAGAAGATTTCTAAGGAGATCTTTCTTCTGAGAGTTAATAAAAGCCCATTTTGACTCATATACATATTTTGAGATACATTTTCCCTTACTAGAGAATGACAACCCCTTCCAGCCGGTCCCTGGCTATGACCCAAGACACACTTTGGGGACTGGTGGACAGGAACCCCACAGGTGTTGTTTGAATCATTTGCTCAAAAAGTGGAAGACAGCCCCAGTAACGCACAAAGCAATTTCACTTGCCCAGAGTTTGTGGGGATAGTCCAATTTTGTTAACTTGTTTTGTGTACTTTGAATCCAGAGGTTGAAGTTCTCACGGTGTAGTCCTGAGAAGGCCTGATTTTGCCAAGCAGAGACACTGAAATATAATGTTGGGTATTTTGGGCATGTTGTGGATTGGAGGCGGTTTCAGGACTTCCTATATACTGAGGAAGCTGTACTGTTCTATAGGCATAAGTATATTTTTGAAGACATTGTATCCTGTGAGAACATCCTGTCATTTTTTGTATATTCTCCAGTTGGCGGGAAGTGCCATCTGCTGGGTTCTTTTCTTTGGAGGAAAGCTTCCTTTAAGTTGTGTAGGTGTGGATAACCTACCTATGCTACCACTGTTGTGTATATACTTCTGGGAATTGTATAAAACAAAATAAAGAGGAAATTTTAAGAAGATAACGATACTTTATTGTTATGAGTTTAGAGTTTTACATAGTATTGTGAAAAGCCACATATTGTCTATATACATCATGGTAGTAATGGGGCTTATATAAGTAATTTTTTATTTAGGGTTTGAAGGGGTTGATCCATGTACTAGATGAGTGGTTGATAAGAGTGCCACCAACTTAATGATTAGTCAGGGAATCACTCAGAGAACACTTCTGAGATGAAATAATCAAAGATGTTACACATAAAAAATATATAAGATTTTTTGGTGGCAGAGAGTTTATTTAAGGCAGGAAAAATGATGCAAATGAGTCAGAATAACACAGGAAAGGAGGTGTATAGGTAATGCTGACTTGGAGGTCTGGTCTTGGGATTAGGTGGTAGGGACTGACAGATGTAGATTGGTGGTGGGAGTTGAACTAAATTGGACTTTATGTGAAAGCTGGCAGATAAAGCTCATTATATTCCTTATCTAACATTGTTTTGATTAGTTGATAGACATCTGTGGCCCAGGGTAGGAGATGCTTGTCCTTATGTGATTGGCTTCCCTTATTTACATGGAAAACAAGTTGAGCAATAAAGTCAGCCATTATATACCAACCAAAGAGAGAAGCATGTCTTGGATGCCAAGACATAAATCATTCAAGGCCTGTGAGCACTGCTCCCAGACAATGTTCTCAATATTATAGAGCATGCCATCCCCTAAAGGGATATCTGGGTGGCCACATGGATGAATTGAGACCTGGTGCCCATGTTCTTGAATTTTCTTGATAGCCTTATAGTTGTTTTCATCTGGTGGTTCAAGAAAAACCCATATGAGGAATATGAGCTGTTGCAGGAGTCCAGTAATCCACCAATGATCTGTTTATACTCATCACCATTGGCGTAGTCAGGGGCTGTTCAATAATATACAGTGCCCTTGGCCAAAACAGCCAGAAATGCACTGAGAAAGTCCTCTTTTTGACCTTCTTTATCTCTTTGGTTTTATTTGATTTTCCTTATTCTCCAAGATTTTCTAAAGCAATGGATAGTTTGTAGTATGAGATGAACATGACATCATTAGAAAAACTGGTGAAGCATCCAGCAATAGTGAATACAATGACAGGATTGTATGTGAAATACTTACTTCTATCTCATTGGTCCCCGTTGAAATTGATCAAAACTGATACTGAGGCAACTTTGTTGTGCATCCAGAGCTGCACCATGCAAACTGAAACCCAAATACCATGGTGGCTAAGATGATTCTGGACTTGGTTCAGAGAAAGCTTGGGATCCCGCTGCAGGAGATCAAGCATAATCAGATATGCTCTGTTGATCTGGGACTCAGATGCCTTCTTCTGCTTCTTGGCCATCCCAATTCCATTCCCCTTTTTCAGAAAGTTGTTGAATTCCCACATGATAGTGGCCCAGGTAAATTTCAATTGGGTGACAATCTGGTCCCAGGTCAGGCCACACTGGTTGAGTGCCACAATTTCCTGAAGAATTTGGTCAGTAATAATTCAGTGCTTGGTATGCTGAGCTGCAGGCGCTGGGGCCTGATTGGCTGAGGGGGGAAGGTTGGCTGGTGGCAGGAAGTTGTTCCAAATTAAGGTTGTCATCTTGATTGGTTGGTTGACAGGCAGCTTGTGCGGGGGTAGGTACAAGAGCAGGGGTAGCGCTGGGCGCAAAGTGACTATTGAAAAAGTCAAAGTCATATGGGTTAGGGGTCAGGTACAGGTCAGCTTTCTCATTACCCACGTCAAAGGCTTGGGTGTAAATGGGGGCCTCTGTTTACTGAGAAAACTCTCTTCTGAAACTGTCTTGCTACCGCCTTTTTTTCATTGCCGTCAAAACTGTTATTGTGAGTAAAACCCATCTTAAAATAAAGTCATTCAAAAGTCACCAAAAGAAGAAGTTTAAACTTTTATGATATGATCTTTATTGTGATCACAAGCCCAGATTTGAAAGTTATTGAAACTATTATACACACATAAGGAGCCAGGAAAATGAATAAAATGCCTCTGTTCCTAAATTTGATAGCTGTTGATTGGCTGCTAAAAGTTTTTTTTCTATTTTAGGATATGTATACTGCACATCTTGTGCAACCTCATTTTTTATATTTGTGAAATCTTGCTTCTAGGTTGCTCTATTTTTGTTTTATTTTAGCCCTTCTGTTGGTGCCTCACCTTAATCCTGATAAGATTATAATATATTCAAGAACAACCTCAATCTATTTCACTTGCTGTGCCAAGTCATTTTGTTTGTAGTTTGAACTATGTTGTTTGATGTTTGATATAACTTTGTGTTTTGTGTTGGTGACATTATGCTTCTTGTTTACCATTTTGCCAGCTCATTGAAAATACTTAAATTATTTTCTATCTGAAACTTGCCCACCCTAGAGTTTGCTTAAATCTGAGTTTGTTTTGTTTAAAGCTGAGGTATTTTTGCTTAGTATCATAGCTTTAAAAACTATTGTACTGTTTGGCAATCTCTTCTCTTATAAGCTTGTCCTATACATATTATTTTTGTTATACTGTAACACAGGATGTCATAAATGACAGACTATTGTTAACAATGCTCATGGAAGAATCTCAGCTATGGGATTTTAACCCTGAAACCCTGTGAGCCGCCAGCCTGCATTTTTTCAGGCTCAAACCAGAAACAAATTTGATTTTGGGAAAACTCCTGAGACCTGCCAACATAGAGCCATCCACACTGAAGTCCTGCCTGCAAAGGGATTCTGTTAGCCCCGCCAATGAAAGCGCTGACTTGAACAACAATCCCAGGATAACTGGGGTCACTGCAGAGGGGAAAATAAAGAAACTTCCCTTAGAATGTGGGCTGCCAGAGGGTGGCAAATCCTACGACTCAAAAAAGGAATCTGAGTTTCCCTGCTGCAAACCAGCTAATGAGAATTCCCCCATGCAGGACGCCACCAAGAGTTTCTGAGCCCTGGCTGATGGTACCACCTGGGCTGAGGGGGCTTGAAAAATTTCTCTCATGGCAGATGGGCATACTTATACCCTGGGGTGCCAGGAAGTTGCCTATCATCATTCTTGCAATAAAGTGATATGAACCTTTTGTTCAAACAGGTCATTCCATATTTGATTTTAGTTCTATTTCATTTGCAGTCTGACCTCTGCGGCCTTGTCCCTTATTTTCATCAACCCCAAGAAACCGCAGACCAACTGTCTGAACTATATTGTCCACTAGGAGCTCTCTTTACCCTGGTACATTTTACAGAATATCCTCCCAACCCGGCATATTCAGAGTTCACTCTAGAAGAAATCCTTCTTTACAACCCTGAGGCTAGGACCCAAGAGACTGAGATCATTGGCAGAGAAGGAGCCTTAATTACTGTGCCCCTTGCTATTCTGAGATAAATATAACTACCTGCCTGCCTACCAAGTTCCAATGACCCCGCCCCTTACCTCACGGCCCAACTGCCTGCAGAAATCAGTGGCCGCCAATGAATCCAGTTCAACTCAACTATTTGGAGTGATATACATCATCTTTACTAGGCTCATTGATTCTATGGTGCCCTCTAATTGACAGGACTGAGAATTTAAGTCTCAACTGATATTTCCTATTTTTTGATATTTATGCCAAGACTTCTGTTTTTTTTTGTTTCTCCTTTACCATCTTTGACTGTCTATATTTCCGCAAATACTGGACCATTTCAGCCCAAATTAGTGTCAGCCAAAAGCCCTCAATTCCAGCTTTCAGAATCTTACTCCTAACAATATATTTTCATTCGAAATTATGAGTTAATCTCGCTTAAACATAATTCTTTTATTGTCTCCTTTTCATAGAATTGGGTATAAAGATCCTCACAGTCCTATTATTCTAAGCAATTCAATCTCCTCGTGTTTAGGCTCACCAATAAAACTATTGTCTCAATCCTAGATGTATCTCTTGTATCCTTGAGAAATAGTAATTTGTTGGTGATGGTTGAGCACAGGCTTTGATACAACTGCAGCTGTTGTTGAAAAAGTATGAAGTTTTACACTAATGGTCCCTGGGTCATCCTGGGCAGTTCCTTATCCTATATTGTAAAGTTAGCTCCCATCCTGTGGTGGGCTCTCCCTTCTGGGCCTGTGGGCTGTCTGTCCCCAAGTTCTCAGGGACCCCCCACAGGATGGATCCCTGAACCAGGAGAAGTGATTTTGATGCCTCTTTTTTATTTAACAATTGGGCCCATAACCCCCATTCTGATGAATAAATTGACCCAAATCTTTAGCGTACTTTAGAGATTCGGCTGATGTTTTTGGTAAGCCTTTATCCTATATTGGGCCAATTGATCCCAGGGGTAAATACTGCTACCGGAGCGATGTGTTTAAAAAATTTGTACTCGCTTTCTTCTTTGTTGGCTCATTGATGTTTACTATTAGAATTATTTAAATTGTTGTTGCAGAAAGCCAAACCTCCCAAAAATTGGATAGCCATCTGGCTCCTGACTTGACTTGACCTATTGCCTAATCTGGGCAACTATTCATATACACTGCCCAGTTGCAATCTCATTTATCACCACAGCTGGTAATCTATCTATACTGCCCAAATAGGATCAGCTGTATGCTATCAAATATTAACCTTAAGAAACTCATTTTCACATGCCACTCCCTGGTGGCCTATCATAGGGTATATGTTGTAAACCCAACTTTAGAAGTATTAGCAATTGAACAAACAGATGGTTTGGTTTTTAACAATGGTTGTGAAATAGAGGGGTTTTGCTTTTGCTCTGAGGTGTTCAGCTTACCCAAGTATGAATTGAGACCAATTAGTGAGTTGGCCAGGCTCTACCAGTGATACAACACATTGATGTCTTCACTAATGATACATCAATCAAATCTCTTGGTATTTAAGAAAATTTCCCTTTTCCTTTCCCTTTCCAAATAAAGTTTAAGGGTATCTCCATTCTGCTTTTGCACTTTCCCTTTAAGCTCCAAGCACCCTCTTTCTACTGTGTAGGAAGATTCATAATTACATTATCCCAACACAGGGCAAAAAAGTACACTTTACCTTGTTGCAATGCCTAGGTTGCTAACTCCTGCTTAGCTTGAACTTCAAGTCTTTTGTCATAAAGTCTTCCTGCCAAGTTCTCTCCCATTTCAATATACTAGAGCACAACTTGATAGTATAGAACCTATTCTTCTTCAATAAATCTTATCTTGATCCAATTTCTCCTTTTTTCCTTTTTGATAACTGCAGCTTACAACACAGTTACAGCATTGTAAAAAAACTATTCATACCTCGATTTGAATTTCAATACTATGGATTTTCACATTTTAGTATATAACCTTGTACTCATTTGGGCTAAGCCGTACATCATACAGAACTTAATTTACAGCATATAGAGCTGATTATACCAACCGAGATCCCATGGCTGATAGTTTTTAAACAAATTGGCACATGCAAACTGATTCAAGGATAGTGCCTCAGCTGATGAGCCATCCCATCCCCTGAATTCACATCAGAATTTATCAATCGCTTCCTTTTAAAACAAAGCTACCATTTAGTTTAATCTATCCTTTGTAGCTATACTAAAGCAACACGGTTATGATAATTTAAGCTTTTTAAGAGCTGCTGAGATAAACAGAATCAAGCCAACCTAAAGAAGGATCAACTTGGCTTAAAACAAAATAGAAGGGGATCCAAATCTACTGCGATTCGATATAGATTCCTTGGTTTTTAGGGTTGTTTTAAGCTGAGCTGGTTTTGCTTTAGTTTGGCTTGATTTTCGTCTATCTCAACAGGTTATAATGCTAATGTATACATGTCCAATTAGCTCTTTGGGTCCGTTTGGTAGTCTCTTTGGCTGGCTCCTGGACTCGACAGTCACTTTTATTCTGGCTGGTATCTCATGATATCTGTCCCACCTCAGGTAACTTCTGTGTCACTGAATTTTATCTCAGCTTTTAATTTATGGTTACATTTTGGTTGACCAATTTAGTCTTACAGAACTTTTTACTGATAGCTTTGTCTTGCCGTTGACCTGATGGTCATGTGGATTATTTGCTACACGTGCTTTTCTCATGATCTAACGGCGGAGTGGATCCAACCCAATAAAGCTTTTAAAACCAGCTGACAGATTTCTAGTGCCACCCGGTGACCTTTGAGCTTCAATAATAACTTATCTGGTAATTCGTTCTGGTATATTGGTATTATGATTACTGGAAACACTTTTTAGAAAGAAATGTTATTCGCCAACATCCTTTGGCGCTGAAAAGTGAAGATGTATGCCGAATCTACCACTATTGCTGTAGAAATAAACTGTGTAGGGTTGTGTCGATCCAATCTCCTAGATCAGTTTTTGCGGTTGGATTTGTCGCTACTGCTGGGTTGTTTGCGTTAGATAAGTAGCTCTTCGTTAGGGGGTTCTTTACTAGAAAGCATATGGCTTTTACTTAAAGACTAATCTTGCTGCCGTAGTATCCTAGGACAAATCGCGACCGCCAGTATGGAAATGGCTTAAGGTTGAAGCTGGTGGTAATACGTTTATTTGCATGGCGTTTTGGGACAATTATTTACTGAAACTATTTTGTTTGAAAGAAGCTAAGAAAGCTTCAGGTTTGAAATGATGAATGGTTATCGAAACATTATTCCAGACTACTCGTTATTCTTATACAAAGCGAACGTTAATCAAAAAACATGTAAAGTTTAAAGGCATATGCTTTGATGCCTCTTATACACTCTTTGCCGGCAAGATTCATATCTGAATCTGTCAATATAACCCAATCATCTGTGTTATCCCCTTGCATCGAGTTCATTATGAATACAAGGAGATGAACCTGCTAATTACGGTTTGGGATGAAACTTGCTGGCAAAAGATGTATTCACGGCTAATGGAAACGATTGCTACTTAGTTGACAGCCGTTGGGCTACTTTGATGAATTTTTAATCAAGAGTGCAACTCTTAGGAGTATATCATTCATAATATTTGCTTCTTGATGCAACCAAAATCTTTCTTGGGGAACAAATGCTACTTGAAGTTATGGTCAGTATCATGTAAATCTCATAAACCTGGTGGTATAATCCATTGGTTCAAAATGGGCAGATTCAGATGTGACTTTTACATAACCTCACATATGCTGCGGCAAGAAAAGATGCCTAATGGGTTAAGCAAGCTTTCGGCTGTGAAATAAAAACACATTGAACCCTAACAAGCCAAATATATGTTTATTCAAAGAACAAGTGGAGGAATGCACTTTTAAGCGAATAGGAAAATGGATTAACATGGCATGAGAACCTGGTTCTAAATAAAATACATTGAAAGCCTAAATCAAAGGAGAAAAGACCACTATACCAAACCACGTGATTAAATGAATGAATTCATACCGATAGGCAGTCAAATGAAGGGCAAGAACGGGATTGAGATCAAACTAACGCGCAGCGCTATTTTGGTCCCAAGTGTCCATCGTTAGCTAAGAGCAATAGGAGTGAAGCCAGGGAGTGCTTGGTGGTAGCATCATCCTTTAGAACCTGAGAAAAGGTAGCGTCTCGAAGAGGCTCAGGAAGCTGCTGCTGTAGATAATGGCGAGCACTAAACAGATTAATCATTGAAGTGGTTGGGTGTTACCTGGGATTCTCAGCTAAACGCAGGTAGCATTTAACAACATGTTTAAGTAAGCGAGAAGAGGGCTTCTCGATGAGATGGAACACCATTATTGACAGCGTCTTGGCGATTGCAACGAATCTATCATAGGAATGGCATACATAGTCCAGCCCCACTTTATCAGTAATAATTTTTTGGATAATAAAGATAGCAACCTAAAGCATTGTCTTAGTTTAACATAAGAAATACAAAATTACAGTTTTAGAAAGCTCAGTAGAAGTCTCCATGATTCTAAGGCAAAGCGGCATTGTTTCGGTATTTAGTAAGAACTGAGTTATCTCAGGATTGTCATGCTAGGAAGTGTTAAACCCCCGCTTGAACCGGAACAGTACCTTGACTAGGGCACCTATCACTCCTAAGCTTGTCAATCGAAGATGCTCAAAAGACTTTGTATCCGTCGTTGTGTTTAAGAAGGGGAAAAGAAGAAGGGGAATATGTGCTAAAAATAAATCAACATGGCAATATAAACGATAGCTTACCGCTAATAAACAACATGCGAGTCTGTGTGTGACTAGCAACAACTTGCATTAGGGCAAGGACGTTGCAGACTTGAAGAGCGACCTCTTCTTTTAAATTAGGAGGGTAAAGCAAAGGGTAAACCATTAGTAATTCCTGTATCAGGCAAGCCATGACACCTAAATAACATTAGGATAAATAAAGCATGCCAAGGTACCAAAGGAATGCCAAAGGATTAGAGCCAAGTTTTCAAATTCATCTCGGTGTCTACTGAGTTCGGCTAAAGCATGGCCTCGGTTGAGTGGATCGAGAAGTTCCATCACAAGGGAATATACCCTTTCGTCTTCAGAACTATAGACTCTATAGGGTTGGTTGGCAACAGCATTCAGTGCCAAGTTGGCGCCGTGTTGCTGTCCAGAGTACAGGTTCTGGGCTTGGCCCCCAGAGATCGAAGGATTTGGGTAAAAGTATGGCTCATTATTACCATTGCTAAGCTGATTAAACATTCCACCAAGTCCAGCAGCTTGTTGAGTTTGAAGTCCAGAAGCGCTTACATGATGCTGGCCCTGGACTTGACTTTGCTGCTGAAGATACTGTTGTAATAGAGCGTCGTTTATATTTTGATGATACGAATGCATCTTCTTCATGGATATAAAAAGGTAGAGAACTCGTAAAGTGAGGATGGGTGGCTACAGTGCTTGTCCTTGAAGGCTGCAAAGCTCACGCAGCATTGTCAGACTGCTTTGGGTCATCGAATGCCTTGGATTCCCATCCTCCATAGAGCATCCGCATTACCAATAGTTTAACCCAGACCAGCCAATCAAAGACAGTTAGATCTGATATATTCAATCGAGAGCAATTTAATTCGTAACGGGATGGCTTGGAACTGCTCTCGCCACTGCTGACAGATCGTCGCCCACGAAATAAGAATGATGGCGTAAGGGATATGCTTCAACTTGCAATAGGCCGATTTGGATATATCGACTTAAGTTGGCACAAGTAAAAGTTAGCTCATCAATGAAGCTATTGAAATTCCAAATTTAAAAATCGAAACTCCAGCATTCCCCATACAGATCAGCCTGGTAAATATAAAAACTGCCAGCTATAGATAGCATGGTCCATAGCCAACGATCAAGTCCTATTGGCTAAGACTAGACCCACCACCACATGCAAGCCATTATCAATTCTGCAGATTTCAATCTAGGCTAATACACATTCTACCGTGATAATGTTTACTTAATCCAAACTTAAATAATATGTGATTAACCATATACAGTAACCTGCATAAGTAATGGGTCAACAGCATTTTTTAAGATAATGCAAGCTTATACAAATTGAAAATGAGCAAAATTAGTATGAAATGATGTGCCGCAAAATTTTACACAAGGCTTTAATAAAAATATGCAAAAAAAATAAAAGTGAAACAAAAATAAAACAAAATCAAAAATATACATATTTATTATCATATTTAGATAACTTACAATATTGAATATCTCAAGTACTTCATACTTTGTTGGTCCCCCTTTGGCTTTGATAACTGCAGCAAGTCTTCTAGGCACTGAGTGGACAAGATTTTTGAGAGTTTCCATAGGAATCGCCTCCCATGCTTTAGCCACTCCAAATTTTAGATCCAATATGGATTGTTTGGAGTCTTCTGGCAAATTAGACTTAATGACATCCTAAAGATGTTCAATAGGACTTAAGTCTGGGCTTTGAGGAGGCCAATCCAAACAAATAATGTGTTTATAATCCAAATATTTCTTAATAATCTTGGCCTTGTGGATAGTGGTGTTATCTTGCATAAAGATATAATTGGCTGGATCTTGCAGATCCCTCATAAAACAACAGAGATTCCAATCAAGGATCCTTTTGTAGACAACAGCATCCATCTTCCCAGTGAGTGGCTGGATCTCTTCTCTTGTATTGGCTGTAAAACAACCCAAATCATAGCACCCACATGCTTATCTTTGACAGTACCTTTTAAACAGCATAGATTGTGTAATTCTCCTGGTTTCCAGTAGTAAGTTTTGGGCATCTGAGATCCACTGAGAAGCACTTTGGTCTCAACAGGCCAAATATCCTAGTCCCAGAAAGATATAAGGTGATTAATATATCAACAAGCAAAGGCCAATCTTTTAACCATATTTTCTGGAGTAATAAAGGATTTTCTCTTGCAACATGCCCAAATAACCCTTGATCATGTAGGTTTATATGTACAGTAGTCTCAGAAAATTCAACTTCTAAGAAGTTTTTGTACATTTGCTTAATTTGTTTGGCTGATAAAGAGCAATTTTTTAAAACTTTTCTAATTACCAATTGATCATTTTTCTTGCTAGCTTTTTTAGGGCAACCTGATCATAAAAAATTCTTCACTGAGTTAGCTTTTTGGTGCTATAGGTAAATCCCTTGGGCAGTTTCAGCACCAATCTTAAGTTTGTTGCTTATTTTTCTATAATATAACCCCATATCTTTTGCTAGGATAACTTGACCAAAAGTATACTCATGTATTTCTCTTGTTTTAGACATCTTTTCTGGTAAAAAGATTCTCTAACCTCAATTTTATTATATAGGTAAGTTTGATAAGGTGGCTCTGCTTCATAAGCATTTTATGAGCATAACTCTTATATAGATCAAAAATCTATAACAGTGTTGATTTTCAATTTTGCTTTATATTTTTTCACTTTTATTTATTTTTGCATATTTTTGTTAAAGCCTTGTGCAAAATTTTGCAGTGCATCTTTTCATGCTAATTTTACTCATTTTCAATCTGTAAAATCTTTCTTTATCTTAAAAAATACTGTTGACCCATTACTTATGCAGGTTACTGTAAGTAAACTAAACTAGCGTTGTTGCAGATGTACATGATTATACCCGATAAACTATGATGAGAGAGGTGTATCAGTTAGCCTATTTCAAGGATTTCTTAGTGACTGAACTAAGAAGTGAATTTTAAAAGATAAAACTTTAGGATGATGAAAGAAGAGAGTGTGTTTACTTGGCAAAGTCTATTCTTATCATGGTTAAGCATACAGCTTAAAGTACATAGGGATACAAATGTTCTTCCTCAAGTGCAGTGAGCTAAACATTCAATTCTTCAGATCAGCTCTGTTTTTCTAGACATGTGATTGTACAAGTTCAAGCTTAACAATAGCATTTAAAAGGGGACATTGCTATTTTTAAGTGATGTAACTATTTAATCCAGGTGGATATTATGCAATACGCACATAGTCTGCCACACAATTGATTCTGAACAGTAGGATCATTTCTTGCTATACCCCTGCAGTACAGTAAATTCAGAACCTATGAAGAAAATGCAGGATCATCAAACCCTACATCCAAATTTTAAATCATGCTTGCAAGCACCTCGTCTGAGTGAAAAGTAAAGCATTTGATAAGATCATCCATTTGGGTAGATATCTTTGTTTGATCTGAATTTACAAATTTCATATCCATAATGCAGATAACTTGACTAACTAAAGACAAACCCCATAAAACAGATGCTGAAAATATGGACCTTAAATGTAGAACTATAGTGCAAACTTTGATCCTTTGAAGGTCTAAAAAACCATAGACAACCTGAAGTAATTAAAAGAAATATAATGACTGGGTTTGTCACAAATGACATTTCAATACTTGTATTGAAAACCTGGGAATCAAACCCTGGGCCTTAGAAAAATCCTTGTGATGACCAGGGTAGACGGGAGCCTGCCAGACTGCCAGTTGGGCCAAACGCTGGCCCGCCAGAGATGCTTTGCCCTAACCAGGAGGAATGGGAACCTGCCAGTGTCAAAACAGCAGGCTTGACCCGCCAATAAGGTTTTGAGTAAGCGGGTTTGTGACCTGCAACCTGATTATCCAGTCACTTGAAGCCAGACTAGGAAGTCAACTCAAATTTCCAAATTCAACAACATGAACAGATGATGATCCCTTACGGTGGATACCTTGTTTTGGCTCTTGAATCATTACCAGGATCAAGCCACCCCCTTCACCATCCCACCGTGTGATCAACACTATCATGTTCCTGTTATCTGTGTTTCACGCTAACTATATAATCATTATCTCTCAATAAAGAATATTATCTAGTTTCTAAATATTTTTTCCCTTTGTAACTCTGCTAAAACAGCACAGTTACAACATTGGAGAGCAGATGGCTCTCCATCCTACCTTATCTTGAAAAATTCTGCCTGTTGCCTGCACATGCTGCAGCCAACAAGACTTGACAGAATTATATCTGGCCTCCTGCTAGAAAAGGACCCGGTACACCTCTGGTGCTGAGATACCTGATGGGTTTGTCCTGTACCAGAACACGGTGATCCTGCTGCCCACCTCAACGCCATGTCTGCACAAGGTTTCTTCCAAACGGTCACCGCCATTTCACGACCAACAGATGAAGGCACCATGCCAGCTTACGTAGCCCAAAGACTCCGTAGCGCTGCCCTGGAGCCCTTTGCTGGGGCCAACAACAACACTGCCGCATGGACCCAGTCCACCCAGAGCAAACTGGCCTAAATGGGGCAACAGCGCCCATGTCAACACTTTGTTGACATGGCCACTGTCAACTTGAAACTATAAATCTCCTATGTTTTTTGCTAGTTGTGCTAGCTTAATTCTTTTTTTAAAAGCATTCAGGGGTGCAAACCCAGAAAACATGACAAAATTGTGGCCATCTTGACACAATTTAATATTAAGCTTAATAAAAAACTTGATTTAACCTGATTTTTCCTTTACTTTTACTAATAAAAATTAGTTTATTTTTTATTTGTTTTCACAACGTAAAAGTGTCAATGTCGACACTTTTTAAGCTGAACTTATTTTTAATAATAAAACTGAAACATCTACAGTAAAAAAATAAGTGCACATTTAAAAATATTTTTTTATTGAATTAATATATTGTAAAAGACAGTGCGCATACATTTGATTGTTGAAATGTTCATGTTATAAATATATATGTGGCACTTATTACGGCTTTAATATATTAAGTGGATTGGTGGCTAATGGCAATCCAATAATTTAAGCGTGAGTTACTATGTAAGTTACTATAGAATTTATTATTAAAAATAATGTCGACACTCATAAATGTTGTTTATTTGCTCATGATCATCTGTTGAGGTGGATTTAAGCAAATTAGAGTGGCGCAATTAAGCCTAGATTAATATGCCACCTCATATAAAGAATGTTGTAAGTGACGTTGTTGACACTTTACCCTTTTCAATACTTGAATACAACTTCTTAACAACTTCATATAAGCACAATGGTAAAATATCATATTACCACCCCCAAAATATAATTTTTAATAAAGAAATAAAGAACCTTGATACTTTTTTTTACTTATTTTCATATGTTTTTTTTTAATTTTTATATGTGAACAAAAATACACAGAAAACAGTTAATTTTTGCTAGCCTGCTTAAATTTAATTAAGCGTACTATGAAAAAACATAGTAAATTTTCAAAAAAAATGTTGACAGTGACAATGTTGTCAAAAATAATGTCTACAATTTTTGTGATTGACAATGAGAATTCAGCTTTTTTACTAATTGTCACTCATAATGTTGACGCTTTTCAGTTCTCACATATAAAACTTTATGTTTTACATAATAAAAACTTCTCATTTTTTGATATGTTGTATTTTTGACTTTTCTCTTTCATATTTCCTAATTTTTAAAATAAAATCTATATCTAAATATAATACTTTTGAATATTTCTCTTAACTTTTAATTTTTTATTTAAAACTATAATAAATTAAAACCTATACAAGTATTTTTTAACTTTTAAATGCCAAGAAAAGCCATATGAAGTTTACTTTTTATATATTATGCTTTTTAAGTTGTTTTGTTTGTTTTTTACATACATTGCTTTATTTTAAACCATTTTACTTATTATTTTAGGACAAGAACACCTCCAAACAGCCAAAAGGAACCAAGCATCCTTCAAAGCCAACAAAACCCACCAAGAAGAAGCCTGTCTCATCAAAGAAGGCCACCCCCAAACCATCCCCTAAGCCCTCCCCTGAGCCCTCTCCTGAGAAGAGCCCTGCTCACTCCACTGGGGGAGAGGAATCTGATGGCTCTCTTACAGAGCACAGTTTCTACAACTCAGCTTCTGACAAGGAGCCAACCAAGAAGAAGCAGCCAGGCAAAAAGACCCATCCCAAAGATAAGTCTCCTGCACATGAGGAGCGCCACAATAAGCTCCCTTCTGCTTCCCCACCCCCACCAAACTCCCCCCTTCAAGCTCATCTGGGGATGATTCAAAGCCCCACCCTGATTACTTTCCTGGCTTTCACCATGCTCCTGCTGGCCCATGGGACCCTCTGTTGGCCCACAACATCTGCAATGTTGACAGAAAATCCAAGGTTCCCTCTTCCTTGCCCAAATACTTCCAAATCATGAGTGTCAAAAGTGGGTCTGCCATGGTGGCCAACAGGTATATCTTCAGCTACAATAATGCTAACCGGGGCTTCAAGAGCCACCATTACACCTGCGAGGATTGCTCCTGCCCAGTGCGGCTCAACACTGAGCGCTGGGACCTGGTTCAAACCATCAAGGGCAAGCATACCTGCATCATGCCCAACACTATCATCTCCTGCCTTCTCAAATGGTACCTTGTGCAGATTATGCCCACCTCCAAAGATATTTCTGCTGCCCAGCTGGCTGTGCTTGCGTGCAAGTACCTCTCCCCCACCAACCTCAAGAGGGTGCCAACACACAATCAGTTAGTGAAATTTGTTAGCAATAGGCATCAAGCCTCCAATCCCCTGGCCAAGAGTGCCACCAGCATCAAGGACCTGGTCCTCACAGATGCCCTAAAAAAACTGAGGATGGTGAGATGTTCCTGCTCCATGACAATGGGAGGAAGTGGAGGATAGGATTGTAGCCTACACCACAACCCAAAACCTGGAGCAGCTGAACACTGCTACCACCTGGCTGTGCAACGGCACATTTGCTACTTGCCCCTCCCTATTAAAGCAGCTTTGGGTCCTTCATGGGCAGTTTAATGACCAGGTTCTCCCCTTTGTATTCTTTCTCCTTCCTGGTGCCAAGACTGAAGTCTACACCAGAGCCTTCAAGATTGTCCAGGATGCTTTGAGCTCCCTTCCTGACAACCAGCTCCCCCCTCTCATTCACGCCGCAAGGGCAAATCCCTCCTCTGCTGAGAAGGATGAGTCCACCATAGCCGCTGAGCAGCTAGCTCATGTGCGCTCACTTGGGCCAAATGTTATCATAATGGACTTTGAGCAGGCTCAGTTCAGAGCCTTTGAGGCCACCTTCAATGGAGAAGTCTGGGGCTGCTTATTCTAATTTTAGGCAGGCCCTTGTCAAGAATCTCAAGAGCAAGAAGGACCTTTTTGAGAAGTATCTCAATGATGGTAAAGGGAAGTGTTGCTTTGCCATGAACCAGTTTGCTACCTTAGCTTTTTTGCGCCCAGAGCATACTGGACTTGGCTTTGAGGCTCTCCTGGAGGATGCTTACATCAAGAAGCACTCCACCATCTTCAAAGGCTACCTGAATTACTTTGAGCG